>CM051519.1:95621040-95885964 GCA_028015205.1 Mytilisepta virgata | reverse complement strand
GTAAGCATCATCGCTTAGAGAAGTTTGATTTCAGTTGTATGACAAAAAGAAGGCAAATTTTCATGTAAAATCATATATTAATAAAGGAAAGAGTGTAAGCTTATGACTTACAAATACCCCGCTCTTTTTTGAAAGGTCCAAAAATTTAACCACAAATTTCCATATTCCAATGGTGAAAATGTAGGGTGACATCATTAAACAGGATATAGATGTGCAACAGGTACAGATGCTTACTGTACCTTTGAATTAGTTGCGACTTGTAGTTGCTGAGAAATTTGCGACCAAAAAATTTCCATTCGCCATGTAGTAGAAAATATATGGTGGAATTGTTCAACAGGAAGTGGATATGACACAGCTACAAAATCTGTAAGCACCTTTACAATTGCTTCACACCATCTTTGAATTAGTTGTGACCTCTAGCTGCTGAGAATTTTACGACAAAAAAATTCAATGTTAAGCCATATATTGAAAAATACATGGCGGCATCGTTAAACAGGAGGTTAATGTGCCACAGTTAATAAAGTTTGGCTATGACGTCAATCTTGGTGGCAGTCCAATCATTGGGTGTAATTCTGAAAGATCATTGTCCATGTTTGGTGCTAACCGGCTCTGTGGTTTTAAGGAATAACATTATGATATAAATGTTTACCTGAAAACCACAAACACAAAGTAACTTGGACCTTTGATCCAGGTGAGCTAAAACGTTACCCAAAATAAAAAAAAATAGCATGAAGTGCTTTTGTCCAGCACTGATGCTAACATGCCACTGTAACAGGCATTAGTATTTAGTTGATTGGTAAAAAGGATTTTTAAAAGGAGGAATCAATTTTTTTTCACGTATTAAAAATAAATTGCTTCGCTGAGCGCAGGTGGATACGACCGCAAAAATGGAAACAATATTCGCGCTTGATACAGGTCTGAATTTGGATTGTAATTAAATATTTGACACATAATAGGTTTCTGACACAGAATAATTGTAATCAAAGAACTTAGAATTGGTCATATGATTTGAATTTATATTCAATTTTTTGCTTTTTGTGCAATACAATATGCTGTGGCGAATTCCCCCCCCCCAAAAAAAAAAAAATTTACCCCTTTTTTTGCTTTTCTGCAATACACTATGGAGTTGCAAATTGACCCCCCCCCCAAAAAAAAACAAAAAACAATAAAAATTATTGTACCCCCCCCTTTTTTTGCAAAAAAAAAATATTTGAAATTTTCTTTTTAATTTCTGAAATCTGAAATGAGAAAAACTTGCCCCCCCCCAATTTCTCATTTACCCCCCCCCCCCCCTAATTTTGTTTTCACCTCCCTCCCATTTCTTTATACATAATTTACGACTTGTAAGGGAGGTAATCGAATAATACACAACATTTTACTTTAAATGTGTTTGGATTACCTCCCTTACACCAAGATAATAACCAACAAGAAAAATGCTTATTTGGGCCCTTTTTTAGCCCCTAATTTCTAAACTGTTGGAACCAAAACTCCCAAAAACAATCCCAACCTTCCTTTTGTGGTCATACGCCTTGTGTTAAAATTTCATAGATTTCTATTTACTTATACTAGAGTTATTGTGCGAAAACCAAGAAAAATGCTTATTGGGCCCTTTTTGGCCCCTAATTCTTAAACTGTTGGGACAAAAACTCCCAAAATCAATCCCAACCTTCCTTTTGTGGTCATAAACCTTGTGTTTAAATTTCATAGATTTCTATTAACTTATACTAAAGTTATAGTGCGAAAACCAAATGTCTTCGGACGACGACGACTACGCCAACGTCATACCAATATACGACGTATAAAAATGGATGAAAATGAATTATTTCAGACATACTTATTTGCAACAGATTTTGAATTACTACAAACAGATGTATAATTGTTCACTGGGTCCTTTATAAAAAAAAATTCTCTACCATTTTGATAACTTTAAGATGATACTAAAAGTAATGAAACTATAATTCACAAAGTAAAGGATACTCAAAATTCAGATATAATTATAGAGTGAGAATCTCGATGTTTTCAAATATATAAAAACCAACCATAGGTACCTCATACATCAATGAATGTGCGTCGTTATAAGGAGAAACAAAATACGTTTAGAGTTGAGATCTCAACCATTTCATAGTTATTTGAATGTTAATGGGTTTGAGAGGGTGGATAAATACGACAGCTGACCGTCAATTTGGACTTTTACAATACATACCCTGTCATCTTATTTTTTTTACATCAAAACACAACAATGTATAGTACAATTGTAAAATCGTCCAAAAAATAGAATTTATTCGTTCCGTCCTCATTTTTGACCCCACAATTTTGGCACAAGATCGACCTGGCGTATGCATGTTAAGAATAGGGGAAAACATAATAATACGTCATACTATCGGCATCGTTATTTTATTTTGCTTTCAAAAAATTATCTTTCTTGTTCCTTCAAATAGCTGTTTTAATGTCAGAGTCGAAAACGGCAGCAAACTCTGATCGACCCCCCATACTGTTGACAAATTCGCAACACGTGACAGAAAGTTTTGGAGCATCTTACAAATTATTCTTACTACACGTGTTCAACGTTTGTTGACATTCGTCTTGTTAGAATATATATAACCATAACCTTTTAATATCTAATAAGAGGATTTGTTTTCCAAAAAAATCTTTTCATTTAAATATTTCAAATTTATTCCTCTGAGAAACGTGAATACACAAGTCCATTCCGAATTTGTTTCGTATTTCTTTTCGAAAGATACCTTCCAGGTAGAAAACAAATCAATAAAATATATTTTAAAATCGTTTTCATTACATCTATTTTTAATACAGTTAATGGTTGAAATGGTTAAGAATGACGAAAATTGAAAATTATTATGAAATTAAAAAAATATATTTTTAATCATTAACAATTATGTTAAACCAGGCATGCGCCAGAAAGTAATCATCAACCAGTTGATATTTTTCTGTATATAAAGAAGAATGAACACTCGATGAGGACTGATAGTAATTAAATTACTGAAAATATTAAAATTACCGATTGTCACCAGCCGGTAACAATATTACGGACAATCTTGGTTTTAAATTAAATTGAATTTCCCTCGCTTTCGCACTTCTGTATTTTTTCATATTCATACGCTAACGTTTGCTTGACTCAAAACTGGGACTATTATACTAATAGTACTAACAGGAACTATTTGCAGGTTGGGGGTACTATGCCTCAACAGATCGTCGTGTCAACAATACTACAGCACGGCTAGTTTTTATCAAAACTACCAGTGCTGGATTAAAAAAAAACAAAACAAATAGTGCATTTAGTACTAGAATTGTAAATTCGAAATTATTCTAACCAAGGATTTAAATAGTACTATTCAAATCATTGTTCTAACTAGTAACTTTTAGAAATTATTTATTCTGACAAAAAAGTTTTCAGCTCAGCATTCGAGATTTTTCCAATTATTAAAGTATCAAAATATGAAAATTATGTTAAACAAATAATTTAATGTTTGTTTCTATTTGACTCAGGATAAGCATTATTTAGAATACAATCTAACCACCAAATTTCCTGAATTTCGGGATGATTTTTTCCGCGTGTCCATTTTTTTACGGCTTTGCAATACAATAGTATTGATTTGCCATCTCAATTAATGAATATTTTGGTCACTGACATGTATCATATATTTAATTCTTTAGTTTGCCTACCTTATTCAATAATTGGATGTAATGTTTCCAGTGACATATATACACTTGGTCATTTTGTCTGGGCAATTTAGATCTCACCAATGGTGTGGTGTGCCCACATGTAGATGATGTTGAGGTGACCAATAGATGTCTATCCAATGCTGGGAAAGGGTGTTTTCTCCTGGGCACTTAGCCAATAATCATTTTTTTTATGTTATTTTTATTTTCTAACCCCCCCCCCCCCCCCCATGGAAAAATCTCACCTTTGACCATTTAGGATTGGTCTTACATGTACATATTTTTTCGAATGTAGGAAAAAAAGTCACGGATAAAAAGTCACAGGAAAAAAAGTCTCACTATATATAATTATATATGAAAATTGCAAACCATAAGCAACTTAAGGTTTTTTTTTTATAATTTTTTCTATTTTTTTTTAAATACATAAACTGAATTTAAATGAATTATTTATTTTTTGTTAATAGTGATAAAAAATAACAATTTTGCATAAACTTTGCATAGTAAAATTTTTTAATTTATTTTGTTTGTATTTTATTTAAAAATGTTTTGTTTACTTATTTTAGAAGCCTTACTATTTGATTTTTTAACATTTTATGCCATCTGTCATTAGTAGGTGTAGAAAACCATAAATTGAAACCCTATTTGATGGCTGTCAAAACACTACCTAAAGCCTATAGTGAAAGTTGTTTGTTTGAAAATTAATTCCGTGTGCCGTGATTGATACCGACTGTTTCTTAGTGCTATGAACAATAGACTTTGTCAAAATTATTATATGTATTGTTGCTTAGTTCATGTTTATGTTTATGTGATGTGCTTAATTATTTAATATTTATTAAATGTAAAAAATTTATATACTTTTTATTTATGTTCTTGCCTTTCCGGCAATGCAATGAATTTTTGACTGAGAAATAGTATATGAAAGAACAGAATAACTTTAAAATTAATACACATATGATGAGGAAATTATGTTCAAAATGTATAAAAGAACATAAAACATCACAAAGGAAAACAGAAACAACAGATACATCGCCCTCCAAATACATGTGACTTTTTTTCCTGTGACTTTTTTTCCTATGACTTTTTTTCCTGCGACTTTTTCCCGATCACCATTCTTTCATAGCCCTTTAAAATAATCTCAGACATTATTGTCCTTATAATGTGTATTTCTGGATAAATTTTATGAGATATGGTTGTGTCTAAAAGATTCAAAAGCATTATATCATCGTTACATGTAGCTGTATACTGTGCTACATTGTACTTGGCATAGTGCTGACTTATACTGTAGGGAATTACTTTATGCCATAGAAATGTTTTATGTGTTCTAAAATGTATTGGTGTACACTATTTTCTGAGTATATAATTCAGTTGTTGGTCTTGTTTTCCATTTTGTGTTCATCTGAATCACGTCCTCTTTATTTGAATTACCACTGTTTGACTAAGGGAATACATAATGAGAAAAGATTTTCAAAACTGGTCATTTCTGGCATATAACTTACAACATGTTAGTAAAAGTTTTTTAATAACTAAAATATTGTAAAGTCAGTACTGCAAATGTTAATAAATATCAATAATGTCACAAAATCTTTAAAAAATATAAAATAAACATATATAAAAAAGTAGATTCAAATATCACAGTTTAACAAAAACATCATATTCATAATATAAGTCTGAGTAACAGTATTATCTATATCTTATCAATTCATTGTTTTTCTTTGTAGAATAAATCATATTTTGCAAAGCATTCACTTATTTTATTATTATTTAGGTTAAGTATGATCTTGACAATCAGATTTTGACAAACAAATTTGACCAATTTGAGAAAATTATCAAATGCCTTTAGTGTTTGTTTAAATCACTCTTCTGAGATCTCTAATAACAAATGGCAATTTGTTGTACTGATTTGGACAGTCAGACATAATAGCATACATGTACTCCATACATAAATTGAAATTCAGAGAGCCGTGCAAACTCTGCACTGATCAGTGCTTCTAATACAATTATTTTCAACAAAGCAAACCTTCAAAACCACTTTCTCTTTAAATGACTTTATAATCTTAAGTAAAGTTCCCATGTTAAGAAATGACTTGATCAAAACAGCTTTCTTAGTTTAGACAGAGAAACTTCAAGAGAATTATGTAAAATTTATACAAGTGAAAACATATCAGTTTCTCTCGACAGAAAATTATATGAAATTAGAAATATATTGATAGATCTATGTCATTTGAAAAATTTGCACATACTCTGGCTATCTGACACTTACTCCAATGTTTACAGATGAATTGATGACAGATGCAAAGTACTGAAAACAAGAGGCTCCCAAGAGCCTTAATTGTCACCTGTTATTTCTTGTGAAGGTATTGCATCAATGATTATTTTAGCTATTTAATGTATACTGTTGCATTTTTCGCCTCAATATTGACTTGTACACCTAAAATATAGAATCCTGAACCTATATAGTTGCTAGGGACTTTTTAATGAGTTATGGACTTTTTCAATTGCATTGACTCTTGACCTTCCATTTTGACTTGAACAGGTAAACTGTTGGATCCTGAAGCCAAATATATCTGGTTGCTAGGGACTTTTCCATAGGTTACTTAGGAATTTTTCAATTATCTTGACCCCTGAACCTCCATAATAACTTGTACAGCTATATTATAGAGTCCTGAATCTAAATATATATGGTTGCTAGGGACTTTTTTATGGGTTGCTATGGACTTTTTCAATTACCTTGACCCTCCATTTTACTTCTACAGCTACCATTTAATTTATTTCAAGTTATTCTCTAAAAATCTGTGACAAGATGTCAGACCATAATTTTTACTGATAATTACTGTTTACAAGTAAATAATCTTTCAAGGGCAAAAACTCCCGTAAGGGGTCAATTGACAATTTTGGTCAGGTTGACCTATTTTTAGACGTTACTTTGCTGAACATTTTTGCCGTTTTCAGTTTGTCTTCATCTATAATAATATTCAAGTTAATAGCCTAAAACTGCAAAATTTCCTTAAAATTAACACTTCAGGGGCAATAACCCAAAAATGTCTGAATTTCATGGCAGGTAGATCTTGAACTGATAAACATTTTTTGCTCTAACTGCTTTAGTTTTTGAGATTTGAGCCAAAAAGTGCATTTATCAATTATGTTCTATTTTTAGCCAGTGCTGCCATGTTTCTCAATTGACAAGAAAATAAAACACAAACTCTATACAAGATACCCTCAAGATTTTTCAGCCTAAGTTTGGCTGAAATTGATCGTGTAGTTTCAGAGAAGATTTTTGAAAGTTTACAAAGATGACGAAAAAATGTGAAATATTGTGAAATATTGTCTTTTAAAGGGCAAAAACTCCTATAAGGGGTCAATAAAAGATTTTGGTCATTTGGACTTATTGGTAGATCTTACTTTGTTGAACATTTTGGATTTGTAAAGTTAGTCTTTATAATAATATTCAAGATAATAACCTAAAACTGCAAAATGTCCTTACAATTAACAATTTAGGGGCAATAACCAAACAGAGGGTTGACCAATTTGTCTGAAAATTTCATGGCAGGTAGATCTTGATCAGCAATTTGTTGTACTGATTTGGACAGTCAGACATAATGGCACACATGTACTCCATGCATAAATAAAAATTCACAGAGCTGTGCAAAATCTGCACTGATCAGTGCTTCTAATACAATTATTTTCAACAAAGCAAATCTTCAAAACCATTTTCTCTTCAAAAAACTTTACAATCTTTTAAAGATAAGGTCCACTGGTTAAGAAATGATTTTCTTACTTTAGAGAGAAACTTCAGGAGAATTATGTTAAATATTTTAAAAGTGAAAACATATCAGTTTCTCTCTACAGAAAATTATGTGAAATTAGAAATATATTGATAGATCTATTTCATTTGAAAAATTTCTGCATACTTTGGCTAACTGACACTTACTCCAATGTTTACAGATGGATTGGTGACAGATACAAAGTACTGAAAAAAGATCACATGACAACTAGGTAACCTAAACTAGAGGCTCACCAGAGCCTGTATCGCTCACCTGGAGTCTGGTTTTCATTGGACAATTAATAAACTATTTGACCAAGTTTGTTGCAATTGGTTCAATTGTTCAGGGAAAATTTGACAAAAAAGGGCAATAACTCCTAAATGGGTTTTGGGATTTCCTTTAAAATTGCAGGGTAAGTACACCTCAACATGGCAAACATTTTTCAAATTTACATTTCACTTCTATCTCAAATAGTTTTGGAGATAAATGACGAAAAATGTTAAATTTTGAAAATTTGACGAAAAAAGGGCAATAACTCCTAAATGGGTTTGGGATTTCCTTCAAAATTTCAGGGTAGGTAGATCTTGTCATGCTGATCAATTTTACCCCTTGTCAGATTTTTGATATCTGTAACGGTTTTTAAGTTATAAGCCAAAAACAACACATGCACCCCTATATTCTATTTTTAGCTACGACAGCCATGTTTTATGTCAGATCAAAATAAATTGAGGATCGTTAGTAGAGGACATGTCATAGATCATTCCTATTAAGTTTCAAACCAATCGCCCCAGCGGTTTCAGAGGAGAAGATTTTTGAATGAAAAAATTTTGAAAATTTGACAAAAAAAGGGCAACAACTCCTAAATGGGTTTTGGGATTTCCTTTAAAATTTCAGAGTATGTAGACCTCAACATGGCAAACATTTTTCAAATTTACATTTCACTTCTATCTCAAATAGTTTTGGAGATAAATGACGAAAAATGTTAAATTTTGAAAATTTGACGAAAAAAGGGCAATAACTCCTAAACAGGCTTTGAGATTTCCTTCAAAATTTCAGGGTAGGTAGATCTTGTCATGCTGATCAATTTTACCCCATGTCAGATTTTTGATATCTGTAACGGTTTTTAAGTTATAAGCCAAAAACAACACATGCACCCCTATATTCTATTTTTAGCTACGACAGCCATGTTTTATGTTAGATCAAAATAAATTGAGGATCGTTTGTAGAGGACATGTCATAGATCATTCCTATTAAGTTTCAAACCAATCGGCCTAGCGGTTTCAGAGGAGAAGATTTTTGAAAATCAGCCAATCAGAAACAAGAATTGCCTCTGGTGGCCATGTTTCTTGACCAATCAGAACTAAATGAGGAAACTTTGTTGAGGACCTTCCATACACCACTCATGCAAAGTTTGGTTGGAATTAGGCAAATGGTTTCTGAGGAGAAGATGTTTGAATGAAAAGCTAACGACGGACGGACGACGGATGCCAAGTGATGGCAAAAGCTCACCCTGGCAATAGCCAGGTGAGCTAAAAAGGGAAAACTACTCTTAGCAAATATATATAACAAAATTAATTATAATATTATTAATTAATATCCTACACATAATCACAATATCAAATTATAAATCACAAAATGTGTGAGTCTTCCAAGGAAGACGTGTCGCCTGAGGACGTCAATGTTTACAAATTATCTAAAATTTTCAAAAAACAAAATAAATATGCACACCTTTGCATTAAGGTTAATACACAGAGAAAGTTTCATCAAATTCCTTTGAGCGGTTTACGAGTAGTTGAGGATAGAAGAAAAGTGTGACGACGCAAGACGACAGATAGTGATCCCTATGTATCGACCATGCGTTCTGCACGTGACACAAAAAATCAATACCCCGGTATGTTCTGTATTATAAGTCAATGTCAATATTATCATAATGCAGAATGTTTTAAATTTTTTGATAAGGTCATCAACAAATGAAAATAAGGTGAAGGTAAACAGTTATATAATGAACAGAAATATATTCTTTGGTTAACTAGTTCTTTACACCTTACAAGCTGGTAACACTTATAATATTACAATTAATCATCATCCTCATCTTCATCTTCATCTTCAGACTCTGGTGCTGGATCTTCTTGGTCAAGGTCATCAGGGTCAACTTCTGACTCCTTGATATCCAAGGTTGGTATTTCATTTGAAGTAGAAACTAAAAGAAGTATAATATTAAATATAATGTTAAATTCATAATTTTACTTTATAACATTTACATCATATCTATGTTTCTTTTCTTAGAATAATTTATTGCTATATTAATTATATTTTCAAAAAATAAATTCTAATATTATGTCATACAAAATGGTGTCTTAATTGAAAGTCAAAAGTGTACATACATAAATTCAAATGTCACCGACTGAAAGTAAAAAAACAGAATAACATACATTGTAGAGAATCTAGAAAGCTTAAATTTGCATTAAAATCTCACAAAAATGTAAGTCTGATTTCCATTTAGAATAGAGAATGGAAACAGGGAATGTGTCAAAGAGACAACAACCTGACCAAAGAGCAGAAAACACCTCAAGGCTACCAATGGGTCTTCAATGCAGCGAGAAAATCCCACGGCCCTTAAACAATAATGCATACTAGTTCAGTGAAACGGACCACACACTAAACTCCGAAACATACAAATGAACCAAAATTCAAAAAACAAACAAAACTAACAAAGGCCTAAGGTTCCTGACTTGGGACAGGCGCAAAAATTCGAAGTTATTTTGTATTAAAATCAATATGGCTGACTGTAGATGACTACTTACACTACCCTATGATATGGTTCGATCGGTGAAAAATAAAGCAAATATAAGGCCTACTCATGTTAAAATAAGCATACAGCATGGCATCAATGAATTATTTCTTAATTGGAATACATTTCCTTGTTGAAGCCATTACATTTACATGTCATATTATAAATCACACTTTTCTTTTACATTACAAAAATAAAAAACAAAAAAATTTTTAACACAGAGAAAAACTTCGTCGATTGAAATCAAGGAGACATAACAAAAATTTCAATTTATCAAGTGTTTTGACTCATTAGTTGGTTTAGACCCTTTATAAGTTTAACATTGTATACTACATTTACTTTTTTGTTTCAGTGACTGCTTTGATAAAGAGGACAAATATACCTAAGGTGCAATCCAAAACAAGAGGCTCCCAGGAGCCTGAATCGCTCACCTGGTCCTTAAGCTTTAAGGGAGTCTTTCATGAGCTATTACCCCTATAATGGATCATCTGACAACTTCGACCCAATTCAGACTTTTGTAGAGCTCAATGAGCTGATTGTTTAAGCAAACAACAGCTTTTCTCTATCGACAATAGTTTTCATTCTATAGGGCAAAAACAAGAGAAAACGCTATTTTTGACATTTAAAGGGTCATCTATAAGGCATCAACAGTTATTTTGACATTTAAGGGACAAAACTTTAACTCCTAAAGGGCTCATTTAAACATTTTGCAAACTAAGGGAAATGCTGTGAAAATGGTCAATTTTGATGTTCTAAGGGGAATAACTCCTAAAAGGAATGATCATACAACTTAATAAGTACAAATTTAAAAAAAAAATCAAGAAAAAGGGCAATAACTCCTACATGGGTGGTTACATCTTCTTCAAAATTTCAAAGCAGGTAGATCTTGAGGTGTTGAACACTTTAGCTTCCCATCAGAATTTTGATATCTGTCACCATTTTTGAGTTATTTGCAAAAAACTGCAATTTACCCCTATGTTCTATTTTTAGCCATGGCAGCCATGTTTTTTTACAAATCAAAAATCCAAACGATAGTTTAGTAGCACTCATGCCAAGGAACAACTACACTAAGTTTGGTTGCAATTAAACTTATGGTGTAAGAGGAGTTAACGATTTTATTACAATGAATAAAGACTGCAAAAATGGTCAATTTTGACGATCTAAGGGGAATAACTCCTAAAAGGAACAAACCTACAACTTCGATCCTGTTACAAATTTTGTAGATCTTTGTGTGCCTAACAATATGAAATTTAAATTTTTCAAATTTCCTTTATAGTATCCAAGATATTGAGCTTAATAAGTGCAAAATTTGGAAAAAATGCAGAAAAAGGGCAATAACTCCTACATGGGTCGTTGGATCTTCTTCAAAATTTCAGGGCAGGTAGATCTTGAGGTGCTGAACACTTTTACCCTATGCCATAATTTTGATATCTGTTATGGTTTTTGAGTTATTTGCAAAAAACTGCAATTTACCCCTATGTTCTATTTTTAGCCATGGCGGCCATGTTTTTTTACGAATCAAAAATCCAAACGATAGTTTTGTAGCACATATACCAATAAACAACTGTACGAAGTTTGGTTGCAATTGGACTTATGGTGTCGGACGAGTTAACGTTTGAAAAATTGTTAACAGACGACGACGACAGACGACGACGACGACGACGGACGCCAAGTGATGGTAAAAGCTCACATGGACCTTTGGTCCAGGTGAGCTAAAAACGCAATCCATTAGACAGACAAAACCCGGGAAGACAAATGAACAACCACAAGCACAACAAATAAACACTGAACACTAAACAAGAGTGGATGCACTTTATGTCTCGCATGAGTATGCACATGGACACAAAATAATGATTATCTGATACCCCACATTGCAAGTCAACGGAAAACGTGTGAAAAGAAATACTAATGGTCAGGCGATAATTTGTCTGAAAAATCTCATGCATGTCATTCAAGCCTAAAACTGTGCCCAGAGGTGAGCTGACAGGTCTGAAATTCAAGTCAAGGTCTCAGACAGGCATGTATCCACCAAGCACTATCTATTGACCAAATATGGTTGGTCTATGTATTGCAGTTGCTGAGAAATGGATATTATCTCAAAACGTGAAACAAGTCAGTCAAAGCATGAAATAGAGGTCAAAGGTGAGGTATCAGATGTTAAAGTGCTATATACTAAGAACTTCTATCAACCAACTACTGTGGGTCTTGTTACAAATGTAGTACAGTTGCTGAGAAATAGACTAAATCATGAAAAAATCAGCATCAAATTCAGCTGAAAGGTGTTAGACCAGGGGTCACCAAACTGGGCGATTAGGGCGATTAAGTCGCCTAATGCTTGCCAATGTCGCCCTGTCATTGGCTCCAGAGCGACAAATGAGTCGCCCTGTGTTTTTCAGTAAGGCGCCTCCGAACAACGTACGTAATCAGCTGCGTCTGATGACCGTTATTTTCATTAAAAATCTCGAGCCGCCATTTTTTGTTTTCTTGGAGATCAAAGGGAAAGGGGAAAGAAACGACAAAAAGTAAGCTTGAAAATGACAGCAATCGGAATTCTCGTGATTTTTCATTGGTCACAGTGTTTTTTACCGACCGGTAACAATATGTAGACCTTATTTAAAAATAAATTTAGCGGATATCTATGCACAAATGGAAATTTTGTCAATACATGTATTGATTATTAAGGTGTTCAAGCAAGGTGAATGAGAGGATTTTAAGAGTATGTTTGAGAAAAAATAATAGTAAAGATTATAGATAAATAAACATTAAAAAATAAAATGTCAATAATAAATAAGTTGTGTCAAAAGGTACAAATATTTTTGCTCATATCTGTAACAGAAATTTTCTTCCAAGTTCGGAGCACCACTGCATAATTTCATTTTTTTTTTTTTTTCTTTTTTTTATTTCAAATTATATTAGTCAGTATTTTAAGGCAGCACATGATTTTAATTAAACTTTAACAATAGTACAATAGGCCTACCATGGTCAAAATCATGCAGCAATGTATGTTAAACAAGAGGCTCTCAAGAGCCTGAATCGCTCACCTGGCAAACAATGCACTATAAACTAAATTAATATATTAATGTTTGTTGTAAATTAAACTGAGTATTAAAGGTCACGTAAAATGCTGAAAATACCTTTAAAAGCCTTTCAAGAACCTCTGGAAAGAAATGGGCATGAGTTCTCCCTACGCTTGATTAAGATACAGTCATGGTCAATCTGATGACTCACAATACAAAATACAAGCTTTAATTCATCTTCAAATACAAGTATAAATCTTTTGGTCTATATGTTGTCTTCGTTTTTAAAATGTTTGAAAGAAGTTATATAAAAATTGTGGGTTAAGGCTTTTTATTGTACTTGAAAAGGAAATATTGCAGGAACAATCATGCTAAGTTTCATCCAAATCCCCCCAGTAGTTTCAGAGGAGAAGATGTTTGAAAATTTGTTGCCAACGATGATAACAGACACCAAGTGATAGCATATTAAAAGCTCACATATTATGAAGTTTAATCATTGTTATACAACATTCTCATCATCACCATTCACTAAGGATACGATGTTTACTTTAAAAACCAAATATTGTTGAAATCCGAGCAAGTGTAAAAAATGGCGGGAAAATGGCCGTCCAAAACAAACTTTCATCATCACCATTCAACTCGGGATACCATGTTTGCCTTGAAAGTAGCTTTCATCTTCATTTTATTTCTATAATTCAGGAAAAAATAGCAAAAAACAGCATTTTGACCCCTATGTTCTATTTTTAGTAAGGGTGGACATGTTTTTCGACCAATCAAAAATCCAAGCATTCACTTTTTGCAGGATACCCTAAGGAACAATCTTACCAAGTTTCATTTGATTTTGAATAGTAGTTTCAGAGAAGAAGATTTTTGAAATAATAACATAAAAAAAAGCCAAAAATGTCAAAAAGGGCAATAACTCTAACATCAGTTGTCATATTTTCACGAAAATAAGCACACAGGTAGCTCTCATCATGCTGAACACTTTCAACCTGCCAGAATTTGCCGTAACCTAATGATTTTTGAGATATTTGCGAAAAACTGTTGTTTGACTCCTATGTTCTATTTTTAGTAACAGTGGCCATGTTTTTCGACGGATCAAAAATCGAAGCATAAACTTTTTGCAGGATACCCTAAGGAACAATCATGCTAAGTTTTATCCAAATCCATTCAGTAGTTTCAGAGGAGAAGATTTTTGAAATAATAACATAAAAAAAAGCCAAAAATGTCAAAAAAGGGCAAGAACTCTAACATCAGTTGACAGATTTTCACGAAAATAAGCACACAGGTAGCTCTCATCATGCTGATCACTTTCAACCTGCCAGAATTTGCCATAACCTAATGATTTTTGAGATACTTGCGAAAAACTGTTGTTTGACCCATATGTTCTATTTTTAGTAACAGTGGCCATGTTTTTCAACGGATCAAAAATCGAAGCATAAACTTTGTGCAGGATATCCTAAGGAACAATCATGCTAAGTTTTATCCAAATCCATTCAGCAGTGTCAGAGAAGATTTTTGAAATAATAACATAAAAAAAGCCAAAAATGTCCAAAAAAAATCAAGAAAAAGGGCAATAACTCCTACATGGGTGGTTACATCTTCTTCAAAATTTCAAAGCAGGTAGATCTTGAGGTGTTGAACACTTTAGCTTCCCATCAGAATTTTGATATCTGTCACCATTTTTGAGTTATTTGCAAAAAACTGCAATTTACCCCTATGTTCTATTTTTAGCCATGGCAGCCATGTTTTTTTACAAATCAAAAATCCAAACGATAGTTTAGTAGTACTCATGCCAAGGAACAACTACACTAAGTTTGGTTGCAATTAAACTTATTGTGTAAGAGGAGTTAACGATTTTATTACAATGAATAAAGACTGCAAAAATGGTCAATTTTGACGATCTAAGGGGAATAACTCCTAAAAGGAACGAACCTACAACTTCGATCATGTTACAAATTTTGTAGATCTTAATGTGCCTAACAATATGAAATTTAAATTTTTCAAATTTCCTTTATAGTATCCAAGATATTGAGCTTAATAAGTGCAAAATTTGGAGAAAATGCAGAAAAAGGGCAGTAACTCCTACATGGGTCGTTGGATCTTCTTCAAAATTTCAGGGCAGGTAGATCTTGAGGTGCTGAACACTTTTACCCTATGCCAGAATTTTGATATCTGTTATGGTTTTTGAGTTATTTGCAAAAAACTGCAATTTACCCCTATGTTCTAGTTTTAGCCATGGCGGCCATGTTTTTTTACGAATCAAAAATTCAAACAATAGATTTGTAGCACCCATACCAATTAATAACTGTACCAAGTTTGGTTGCAGTTGGACTTATGGTGTTGGAGGAGTTAACGTTTGAAAAAGTTAACGGACGACGGACGGACGACGGACGTCAAGTGATAGCAATAGCTCACATGACCCTTCGGGTCAGGTGAGCTAAAAAGTGGTGATGAGTCCTGGGACTGGGACTCATCAAAATCAGCTGGGACTCACCATTCTGAAAAATGATGAGTCCAAGGACTCATCATGAAAAATTCTTAGTGAGAACCCTGTTTAGTTATGCTGGATTCAAATATCAAATAAATAAAATATGAAAATCAGAAATTGAGTTTTATTCATTTCAAATATAAATTAATCAGTTTATTACAAGATATCATCATGGAAACCTGCAAAAATAGTAAAAAAGTATTAAACATCTCTAATTATACAAATCAAATGTACATAAGACAAACTCACAATCTCTGACAAAGGATATTGATTAAATGCACATGAGACAAAATCTCAGATTATGACTAAAATGGAAGGACATGGAGTAAATGTAGATAAAATCTGGCATGTACCCACCAAGAACTGTCAATAGACCAAATACATTGGGTCTAGGTATTACAGTTGATGAAAAATTTATGGACTTAATCAAGAAACTTGGATGAAAGTCACTCAAGCATGAAATTGAGGTCAAGGTCCACAGACAAGTGTCAGACTGGCATGTACCAACCAAGAACCATCAATAGACCAAATAGTGTGGGTCTAGGTATTACAGTTTCAGAGAAATGGACTTAATCGCAAAAATGTGATGCAGGTCACTCAAGCATGAAATTGAAGTCAAGGTCAAAAGGCATGTGTCAGACTGACATGTACCCACCAAGAACTATCTATTGACCAAATATGGTGGGTCTAGGTATTTCAGTTGCTAAGAAATGGACTTAACCACGAAAATGTGACAAAGTAACTCAAGCATGAAATTAAGGTCAAGGTCCCAAGCTAGGTGTCATACTGGTATGTACCCACTAAAAACTATCTATAGACCAAATGTGGTTGGCCTAGGTGTTACAGTTGCTGAGAAATGGATTTAACCATGAAACATGGATGCAGATTTTACATTTATGTTTATGAGGTCAGAGAACCATGAAAATGAGGTCAGGGTCAGAAGACAAGAATACTGCAAGAAACCTTATATGATAAGCTATCTGTGAATCATAAATCTTAATTGTAGGTATTATATGTGCAAAGTTATTAAAGTTTTAAAAAAGTTTATGCCGCCGCCGCCAGAAAGTAATACCTATATCTCGCCTTTGCGACCATTTGTCGCAGGCGAGACAAAAACAATGAACAACACAAACTCCTATAAAAACCAGGAGTGAACTATGGTGCTCCGGGAGGGTAAGTAGTTCCTGCTCCATATACGGCACCCGTTGTGAAGTTCAACAAAGTCAATCCGGTGATAGTCACAAATCGGTGGAGGTACATGAAATGTTACGACAAATTTTGACACACCAAGCAAGGATTAAAAAAAGTCCCATAAAATCTAACTTGAGGAAAACTCAAAATCAACATTTTTAATTTCCTATGGAAATTAACATTGGAAAGAGGAGATAACTCTGCAAAAATTAGTCTTTTTTGGTCAGTTTTTGTTGATTTTCTTAAAATTCATGTAAAGTATGATACTTTGATGGGGTTATAAGTTCGTATTTGACTATATTATATAATCTTCTGCTCATGAAATGTACAAAACTGAAGTGCTATGGGTATTTTTATTATTTTTTTTTGTGCACATTTTTCATTAAAGAAATTGCAAATTTGTGGCTATGTGATCATTTTGAAAAAATAATGTGAAAATTTGGTATTGTTTATATCTGTAAATCATATTTGTTCCACATCTACCTTGTTTAAAGAAACTTTAAACCACAAAAAGAAGAATATATGCTTAATCATTTTTATTAAATTTGAGATTCTTTACCTTGACATGTTGAAAAATTTAATAATTGGTCAACTACTGAATACGAAATCTAAGTTGTAGCTTGATAAAAGATATGAAAACGCCTTTAGAGTTGTTTGTTAAAGACAGCTAAAATATCAAGAATCAATACATTCTGCTGAATAGAAGCGGTAAAGTTATAATTTTGTATCAATTTTTATTGATATTTCTGCCTTTTTTGCAGAGTTATCTCCCATTTTCAATGCAAATCTCCATAGGAATTTTAAAATCATGATTTTTTAGTCTTCCTCAAGTTAGATTTTGTTGGACTTTTTTCTTTGTATATTTAGGGTATAATTCTAAAGATTCAAACTTAAAAATCTTCTTTTACAATTACTTTAAGGTTAGGGTCAAATTGATGCTAGATTGACTGGACTAAAAATGATCGGAATGTTATACTCGGCCCTGCCAATCAAACAATGTAGTAACAGATTCTATCACTGTATAATACAAGGAACATAAACAGAAATAGTGAGCCATTAAAAGGGCATAGAACAACAGAAATGGTGAGCTGTTAAAAGGGAATAGAACAACAGAAATGATGAGTCGTTAAAAGAGCATAGAACAAAAAAAGCAGAACAAAACTAAATGTAAACAATAACAAAGCAAAAATAACTTTACACGGCTGACTCCGATATTTATCTAGTCTTGATAGCTACATTTTAAAATTTAAAAAATTAACCGCTTTGAGAAGATAAATTTTGTAATCACATGATGAGGTAGGATCTTTATATCAATGCATACTAAGGAGTATTAGAATAGTCCCCCTATCCAGCTGAAAGTTTTATTCTTTGAGGTAAACTAGAATATAAGGATAGGACAGAGAAACTGCTAATCATTGTCAATATCACCTCATATCAGCTAAAAACATTGAAATTCACAAACTCACAAATGTATTTTTCGGTAATAGAAAATAGAAAATAACAGATAAATTACTGGTAGGGCCTGTTTAAAGATTAAAAATTATACAGGTTGTACAAAAATACTTACTGTTTCCTTTTAAAACTACAGGATAAGTTACAGAAACTTTTGGTATGTCAGAACCAATTATTTTCCATCTTGTAACAACCAGGGGATCATCAGAATATGTCACAAATTCTAATCCTCCTTTACACCAATGCACTGTGCTTACCTAAAAACAAGCATAAATCTGACATATATATTTGAAAAGAAATACTTATACAGAATAACATATTTCATAAATGTGACAAATTGAGAATTGGTAGGTGTAAGATTCATTTATTCGAGGGTGTTTTGGCGATTTTGTGGAATATTAGATACCAGTATTTGTTTGGGCCATTCAGTAGGTAAGAAAGGATATAGTCTATAAATTCTTTGTCCAAAATCCACACAGGCAATATAAATTCAATCAAAGAAACAGATTTATTATTGCTGTATGGTTGATGTCGTCAACATCGACAAAAATCATGCCCCTAATTGCAGGTTCAAAGTGGTCCCCTATCAAAAGCTTTTTTCGAGCTGAATTCTTTGTCAAATGTTGACTATGTTACATATGTCTTACTGGAGTAACAGTATTTGTAGTGAGTGCTGCTGCTCACCAAGAAGTCCAAAAACATATTACTGTTAACCTTCTTTCATTTGTAATATTTTTGCACGTCATCTCATTGACACCAATCCTACATCCTTTAATTTCAAAATCATGTATCCAAATCAAAATAAATTCAAAATTCATATCATATTTATGAAAAATACACTTCTGGCATATCAGAATCAAATCTCTTACCAAATTTACACAAGAGTGGACACACAAAAATGTCTCGCCTGTCATGTATTTCTAATGAAAGTAAATGCTATTCGAAAAACAGCAAAACACAAAAACTTAACTATAACCACTGAACCATGAAAATGAGGTCAAGGTCAGATGACTCATGTCAGTTGGACATGCACACCTTACAATCCTTCCATACACCAAATATACTAGACCTACTGCTTATAGTATCTGAGATATGGACTTGACCACCAAAACTTAACCTTGTTCACTGATCCGTAAAATAGGGTCGAGGTCAATTGAAAACTGTCTGATGGGGATGAGGACCTTGCAAGGTACAATATACCAAATATAGTTATCCTATTACTAATAATAAGAGAGAAATTGACATTACAAAAAATCTTAACTTTTTTTTTCAAGTAGTCACTGAACCATGAAAATGAGGTCATGGACAATGTACATATGACAGACGGAAACTTCCTAACATAAGGCATCTATATACAAAGTATAAAGCATCCAGGTCCTCCACCTTCTAAAATATAAAGCTTTTATGAAGTTAGTTAACGCCGCCCCCACTGGATCACTATCCCTATGTCGAGCTTTCTGCGACTAAAGTCGCAGGCTTGACAAAAACTATGTTAAAATATCTTAAGCATATTATACAGAAGAGAAAAAACAATTTTTTGGACTGTTAAACTCTGATTCTAATGCAACATAACATATAACGTCCTTTTTGATTGGATAACGTCAAGCGTAAAATCCACGGTTTACCGTCGGAACCATTGACGACAACGTTGCGCAAACGCATATGACGTTTCCTGTTTACTTTTTATTCTATTTTTTAACGTTTAATGGAGGTTGCATTAGAATGGGGATAACTGTATTGTATTTTATCAGTTGCCGACATAAACCGGTGGTTATACCATCGCAAATATCCGTTTACCTGGCCCCGCTATGCGTCGCCAGGTAAAATCAATTTGTGACGGTAAAACCAGCGGTTTACGTCGGCAACTGATAAAATACAATACAGTTATCCCCTAATTTTGCAGTAGTGTTACCCTGGAATACAGAAATTTCATCAGCCTCTGCCGGACATTTTTTTTTATAGAAATGAATTGTCAGTTACACTCTTTTTAGCATCTCAACACAGGACCCTATTTCATACAAATGTTGTTATGTGCGATTTATAAATGTTTTGGGTAATACCTTAAATAAATGTTGTGTGTATCAAGTCTTTAACATTGTGTGCCGAATTGTTTGTGTATTGATAATTTCGATGTTTTAGGTGTCTTCTTCAGCGTCCACATGTGGTATGTATAAATAGATCGATATGGAAATGGACTATACAACGGGGTAGAAATGAACCAAATATTAAAATGACTAAAATAAATTCAAGTTAAAAAACTTTGAAATCAGTATATGAAAGTCTTCCCGAAATTAAATTTTATTACTTTTTCATATTTAAGTACAACGATTCGTGCATGCTCAATGATTATTTACTATAAACTACACATGCAGAAAATGGTATCAATGTGGAAATCTATAAGTTTTGCCGAGTTTAAATTACCAAGGCGTTTTATCTTCTCAAGTTTATGATTGTGAACTGTTAGATCGTCCGAAACATACCATGTAATGGATTTTTTTTAATTTCAAAGTAGAAAGATGTTATAAACGCCTGATTGATCGTCACTGATGAATGACCTTGATTGAAATTGTTTACAGGGGTACATTAATTCTAATTAAGCGTCATAAAAACAGAGACACCTCTGTTAATTACCATATTGACAATAGTAATTACTGTAAAAAATGTTTGAAAAGATCAGTCAACTATCAGGAGGAAATGACCTGACTGAGGTAACCGTTATGCCGAACTTTGAAATTTTGGCGTCATGACTTTTCAATATATCTTTTTATTACAAAATAGAAATTTTGGATGTCCGTATGACTCTTTTTTTTACTGTACAAATAAAAATTTCTGCAGTCATGTCCAGAAAATAGAAGGCTTTCTGGATCCTTGAGTGTTACCCATAATTAAAGCTGAAGAAACCCCTTATGAGGATCAATTCTTACCGATTCATCAAGCCTGAATGAGGCAATTTGTTGTAAATTTGTTTTATCCCACAGACGTAGAGTTGTTTCCTGATATTTTGCATGTGTCAGCACAAATGGTGATTCTGGATCATATATAATTGTGGCCATTGAACTTCTGTGTCCTGGAATTCTTTTTAAAAGTGTACCTAAAGAAAATTCTACATGATAAATGATAAATTCTATTATTATAATATTGTATAATTCAAAAGCTGTCATTTGACAAAATAGATCACATGGTCAACCGGTAAAAAGCTTGTAAAATAGGTGTTTCCATAAATAAAATTAAAAATGTTGAAAGACTAAGAGTTTCTAAAAATAATTGAGTTGAAAGACCCTCTTATTCCAAAAATAGAATTTAGAAGAACAAATTTATAAAGCGATATTTTGATTGGCTGTTGGATTAGTCTAAGGACCAATCAGAATCGATCTTTCATTCTTACTTATTGAAATAGAACATGATTGATATTTTGTGAATTTGAATATTATAATAAAACAATTATAGCCTTTAAAATGTCGGTCGATACATGTTTTATCGACCTGATGAAATCTGAGGTCGATATAATTTCATCATGTCGATAAAACATGTATCGACCTCCTGTAAAGGCTATAATTGTATAATATTATCCAGCATATCCACTTTTAGCACATGCATATAAAGGCTTCGCTTCGGTCCATATAATTTTTGTCGGGAGATCAACCAGTCCATATACTGCCATATGACCCTCAGTGACATGAACAATTTGTTAAATATGACAGCCTATATACTGTCAAACAATATATTATCCAGCATATCCACTTTTAGCACATGCATATAAAGGCTTCGCTTTGGTCCATATAATTTTTGTCGGGAGATCAACCGGTCCATATACTGCCATATGACCCTCAGTGACATGAACAATTTGTTAAATATGACAGCCTATATACTGTCAAACAATATATTATCCAGCATATCCACTTTTAGCACATGCATATAAAGGCCTTTATGTAAACTTGAATGGTGTCAGCTTTAACAAAAAAAATGTTTTTCCACACGTTTACCTTTACAAAGAAATCATGGAATACAACCACAACAGTTGTGTAAAACAACAATTATGACAACGTTGCATATTGCAATACAAAAATTTTCTACAGTCCCAATGATAACATACTGCACACAGTAGTACATTAGCTTCTCTACAGTCCCAATGATAACACACAGCACACAGTAGTACATTAGCTTCTCTACAGTCCCAATGATAACACACAGCACACAGTAGTACATTAGCTTCTCTACAGTCCCAATGATAACACACTGCACACAGTAGTACATTAGCTTCTCTACAGTCCCAATGATAACACACTGCACACAGTAGTACATTAGCTTCTCTACAGACCCAATGATAATACCCTGCACACAGTTGTACATTAGCTTCTCTACAGTCCCAATGATAACACACTGCACACAGTAGTACATTAGCTTCTCTACAGTCCCAATGATAACACACTGCACACAGTAGTACATTAGCTTCTCTACAGTCCCAATGATAACACACTGCACACAGTAGTACATTAGCTTCTCTACAGCTCCAATGATAACACACTGCACACAGTAGTACATTAGCTTCTCTACAGTCCCAATGATAACACACTGCACACAGTAGTACATTAGCTTCTCTACAGTCCCAATGATAACACACTGCACACAGTAGTACATTAGCTTCTCTACAGTCCCAATGATAACACACTGCACACAGTAGTACATTAGCTTCTCTACAGTCCCAATGATAACACACTGCACACAGTAGTACATTAGCTTCTCTACAGACCCAATGATAACACACTGCACACAGTAGTACATTAGCTTCTCTACAGTCCCAATGATAACACACAGCACACAGTAGTACATTAGCTTCTCTACAGTCCCAATGATAACACACAGCACACAGAAGTACATTAGCTTCTCTACAGTCCCAATGATAACACACTTCACAAAGTAGTACATTAGCTTCTCTACAGTCCCAATGACAACACACTGCACACAGTAGTACATTAGCTTCTCTACAGACCCAATGATAACACACTGCACACAGTAGTACATTAGCTTCTCTACAGTCCCAATGATAACACACTGCACACAGTAGTACATTAGCTTCTCTACAGTCCCAATGATAACACACTGCACACAGTAGTACATTAGCTTCTCTACAGTCCCAATGATAACACACTGCACACAGTAGTACATTAGCTTCTCTACAGTCCCAATGATAACACACTGCACACAGTAGTACATTAGCTTCTCTACAGACCCAATGATAACACACTGCACACAGTAGTACATTAGCTTCTCTACAGTCCCAATGATAACACACTGCACACAGTAGTACATTAGCTTCTCTACAGTCCCAATGATAACACACAGCACACAGTAGTACATTAGCTTCTCTACAGTCCCAATGATAACACACTGCACACAGTAGTACATTAGCTTCTCTACAGACCCAATGATAACACACAGCACACAGTAGTACATTAGCTTCTCTACAGACCCAATGATAACACACTGCACACAGTAGTACATTAGCTTCTCTACAGACCCAATGATAATACCCTGCACACAGTTGTACATTAGCTTCTCTACAGTCCCAATGACAACACACTGCACACAGTAGTACATTAGCTTCTCTACAGTCCCAATGATAACACACTGCACACAGTAGTACATTAAAATCTTAACACACAAGAACCTTCAACAATAGATTATTTTGAGTAATATAACTTTTATTACCATCTTCTGGGGTGTATTACATGCACTTTTTACCCTCAAATATGTTACCATCTTCTGGTGTGTATTACATGCACTTTTTACCCTCAAATATGTTTTTGATAAGGGGGGTTGCTTACTTTACATGCCAATATAAGTTTGTAGTCTCTTTTGAGGTTCGATTTCCAACCAAAATGATATAAGATGATGACTTTCAAATCCTTATTTTGTACACCGTCTCATTAGAGTAGAAGTTTCTTTAAGTTATTACTTACTTTATAATAGTGATCTTACAATGAATAGAGATGATATATCCGAAAAATATTGAATGAAACACGTTTTTGCACGAAATCCACCGCCAGTTTTTATTTCCAATGTATCAGGTGATCATGTGTCATGTGACTGTAATCCTTGTAAAGTGGTGATTTTATGTTGAGCTGATTTATCATATCTTTGAACCTCGGACTGTTAAAATATTTTTTTAACAAAAAAAAAAGTTTTTGAAGATATATTATTTTTTGCAATTTCTATTCCTTATTTATTGATACAGGAGTCCGTTTCGGGTCTGCAGTATTCCGACTACGGTTCAAATTTATGACGCTTCCTGTTCTTCAAAACATGTTTGTTGTACGTGAATATTTATTAAAATTTAAGAATTTATTGCTGAATTCTTTATTGTGGAACACATTTTTCTAGTCAAACCATGACCGACTTCAATTTGCAGCTGAAGAAATCACGTTCCATTAGGAACACACCAAAAGATGGTAGTAAAAATTTTAGTGGCCTTTAAATCATTCAACACACCATTGGTATTCAGTTATTTAAGTTCTTGTGAGCAAAGCTGTATATTCCTTAACACTGTTATTAACATGAATATGTGAATGGACCACAAACTCCTTGTTAGCAAAGGTACACTATATTCCTTAACACTATGTTATTAACATGAAAGTGTGAATGAACCACAAACTCCTTGTTAGCAAAGGTACACTATATTACTTAACACAAACTCCTTGTTAGCAAAGGTACACTATATTCCTTAACACTATGTTATTAACATGAAAGTGTGAATGAACCACAAACTCCTTGTTAGCAAAGGTACACTATATTACTTAACACTATGTTATTAACATGTATGTGTGAATGAACCACAAACTCCTTGTGAGCAAAGGTACACTATATTCCTTAACACTATGTTATTAACATGAATGTGTGAATGAACTAGAAACTTCATTTTTAGACATCTGTATAAAATGTTTGAAGTATACAGAAGGATTAGCTTACATTTTGAGGTGGACCAACATCGAAGGAATTTATCATCGTGACTAGATAAGATTCTTTCGTCATCTAGGAGAACAGCTTCACTCATGTCTACACGGTCATCCTCTGACTTTAATATTTTATACCTTTTCTCATAATCAACATCTATTAGTTCCTTCATGAATTTATCTGAAATGTTTCAAAATCAAACCATTGTTAATTTTCCATAAAGTGGATCTCTGCAAAACTTACAAAATCTAGTTAAAAACATATACAAGTATATTCTAGTCAAATTAACCTAAAAAAATCAGCCAAACAATTGTAAAATGGGAATTCAGTGAACCATGTGGTTCTTCTGCCAACTATTGTTAAACGTAACAATTTTTCAATAATTCTGAATTACATACTATTAAGTTTTGTATAAACAGTATCAAGGATGTCACGTTTCTCTACAAAGGGAAAACTCCACTCTAGCATAAGATTCTACTTTCCTTATCTGCCAAAGGCTAACCAAAGGAATAAGACTTTTCAGTTGAAGATTAAACAATGCAATGTTCAATTAATTTTCTTCCACTTTGATTTCAGTATTAACATGATTTTGTCTGGAACCTCTAAACACTGGTCATTTTTGATATCCCATAGCTGTTTACCAAGGTTACAATGTACATATATTACATATTTACTGCATACAAAATGAATGAGACATTTTTATAACAAATTTTTCAAGCAAACTAGATATGGACAATGCCCCCTCCCCCTTTTTTCTGCCCTGCCATATGCATGTTACAAATACAATGCTACATGTAAATATTCATGTCGCATTTTTCTCAGCTTCTACATGGCAGAATGATTTCATATTTTGTATGTAGCTTTGACATGATGAGTTGTACCTTGTATCCTATCTCCAGTTCTTCCGGACCCCAACTTCCTGTTTGACTGGACTTTGATGAGTTGGGCTATCCTAACACGACATCCCTTGCAACTTCTTGTTTGTTCCCTATTAATTTGTTTCAATGATTATGAATTTGCTGGTGTACTATTTCATTGGAATAAGTTGAAAGCAGTATATTGGAAAATATGTTTCAGTTTTTTATGACCCCACGACAAAATCCATCCGTCTGTCCATCCTTTTGTCCATCCCGATTAGGATACATTGTTTGTCCGGCTATCTCCTCCCAAAGTTTTGGAGATACAAGTTTAATATTTTTTAGGATGTTCATATACATAATGAAGGTGTGCATGGCCACAGAATTTTGTTTTTTTTCAAATATTCTGAATGACAGGTAGTTGGACTTAGTCATTTTTGGTATTATCTGTATAAAGAGATCATTGTTTGTCCGGCTATCGCCTCATACAATTTTGGAGATACAGCTTTCATATTTTGTATGATGTTCATATACATAATGAAGGTGTGCACGGCCAAAGGATTTTGATTTCTTTTAAATATTCTGAAATGATAGGTAGTTGGACTTAGTAATTTTTTGGTACTAGCTCCATAAGGAGGTCATGGTTTGTCCGGCTATCTCCTCACACAGATTTGGAGATGCATCTTTAATATTTTATAGAATGTTCATACATAAAATGGAGGTGTGCATGGCCACAGGATATTGATTTCTTTTAAATATTCTGAAAATGACAGCTAGTTGGACTTAGTCATTTTTGCAAGCTGCTTAAAGAGATCGTGGTTTGTCGGGCTATCTCCTCCTACAGTTTTGGAGATACAGCTTTAATATTTTGTAGGATGTTCTTACACATAATGGAGGTGTGTCTGGCCACAGAGTTTTAATTTTTGTTAAATATTCTGAGTTTTTAGTATTGTTAATTGTGTAATTAATACTGAAAGTTGAACTTGCGTTGAATTTATAATTTCCTGTGGTCAGGCGGGGGCATCGTTACAACATAGGACACAACGTACAACTCATCATGTCAAAGCTACATACAAAATATGAAATCATTCTGCCATGTAGAAGCTGAGAAAAATGCGACATAAATTTTTATGTGTAACATTGTATTTTTAACAAGAAGCTCACCAGAGCCTGTATCGCTCACCTGGAGTCTGGTTTTCATTGGACAATTAATCAACTATTTGACCAAGTTTTTTGCAATTGGTTCAATTGTTCAGGGAAAATTTGTTGAAGATTTATTTTTCATAAGGTTTAATGTTAAAATATGTTCCCTGATGGTGGTAGCCCTGGCAGGAAGTTGATAAAATTGACCAGGAATAAGGGTGAACCTTAAATAAATGTAACAGAACCCGACCTCAAATTACACAAACCAATAACTGCTAAATAGAATTTGGGAATCCCTTCAAAATTTTAGGGTATGTAGATCTCAACATGGCAAACATTTTTCAATTTACATTTCACTTCTATCTCAAATAGTTTTGGAGATAAATGCAAAAATGTTAAAATTTTGAAAATTTGACAAAAAAAGGGCAATAACTCCTAAATGGGTTTTGAGATTTCCTTTAAAATTTCAGGGTATGTAGATCTCAACATGGCAAACATTTTTCAATTTACATTTCACTTCTATCTCAAATAGTTTTGGAGATAAATGCAAAAATGTTAAAATTTTGAAAATTTGACAAAAAAAGGGCAATAACTCCTAAATGGGTTTTGAGATTTCCTTTAAAATTTCAGGGTATGTAGATCTCAACATGGCAAACATTTTTCAATTTACATTTCACTTCTATCTCAAATAGTTTTGGAGATAAATGCAAAAATGTTAAAATTTTGAAAATTTGACAAAAAAAGGGCAATAACTCCTAAATGGGTTTTGAGATTTCCTTTAAAATTTCAGGGTATGTAGATCTCAACATGGCAAACATTTTTAAAATTTACATTTCACTTCTATCTCAAATAGTTTTGGAGATAAATGACGAAAAATGTTAAATTTTGAAAATTTGACGAAAAAAGGGCAATAACTCCTAAACGGGTTGTGGAATTTCCTTCAAAATTTCAGGGTAGGTAGATCTCGTCATGCTGAACAATTTTACCCCATGCCAGATTTTCGATATCTGTAACGGTTTTTAAGTAATAAGCCAAAAACAACACATCCACCCCTATATTCTATTTTTAGCTACGACAGCCATGTTTTACGTCAGATCAAAATAAATTGAGGACTGTTTGTAGAGGACATGTCATAGTTCATTCCTATTAAGTTTCAAACCAATCGGCCCAGCGGTTTCAGAGGAGAAGATTTTTGAATGTTAAAATTTTGAAAATTTGATGAAAAAAGGGCAATAACTCCTAAATGGGTTTTGGAAATTCCTTCAAAATTTCAGGGTAGGTAGATCTCGTCATGCTGATCAATTTTACCCCATGTCAGATTTTCGATATCTGTAACGGTTTTTGAGTTATTAGCAAAAAACAGCAATTTACCCCTATGTTCTATTTTTAGCAACAGTGGCCATGTTTTTCATCGGATCAATATAAATTGAGGATCGTTTGTAGAGGACATGTCATAGATCATTCCTATTAAGTTTTAAACCAATCGGCCCAGCGGTTTCAGAGGAGAAGATTTTTGAATGTTAAAATTTTGAAAATTTGACGAAAAAAGGGCAATAACTCCTAAATGGGTTTTGGAATTTCCTTCAAAATTTCAGGGTAGGTAGATCTCGTCATGCTGATCAATTTTACCCTAGTCAGATTTTCGATATCTGTAACGGTTTTTGAGTTATTAGCAAAAAACAGCAATTTACCCCTATCTTCTATTTTTAGCAACAGTGGCCATGTTTTTCATCGGATCAATATAAAATGAGGATCGTTTGTGGAGGACATGTCATAGAACATTCCTATTAAGTTTCAAACCAATCGGCCCAGCGGTTTCAGAGGAGAAGATTTTTAAAGAAAAGTTTACGACGGACAGACGGACGGACGGACGACGGACGAAAAGTGATGGCAAAAGCTCACATGGCCTTTGGCCAGGTGAGCTAAAAAGTCAAGGTCCTGTCAAACAGGAAGTTGGGGTCCAGCAGAACTGAAAATAGAATACAACGTACAACTCATCATTTTAAAGCTACATACGAATTATGAAATCATTCTGCCCAGTAGCTGAGAAAAAGTTGACAGAAAACGAGTAGTGTATCATAAATATGCAGGGCATAAGTGTCAAATAAACCTGGCCCTGCCTTTTTTGTGTTGAGATTGTCTCAAATCAATGTTCAAATTTTCAATCATAGTTTTCAGATCACACAAAATTGGTGGCATAGCATTACAAAATATATTTTCATAATAGTATATAGAAAATAACTGAAAAAAATTTAAGTAATAATATATCCAATCATCCCAAAAAACTCACACATAGTTTAGGCCTAGATGGGCTAAAATTACAATATCAAACAGTTTTTGTTTTCCTTCATTAAAATACCTTGCTTCAGATTCCATAAAAACATGCTATTTGTTGAATCTGACTTCATTCCACAGAAAACGAAAAAGTCTTTACTATTTGGTACAAGAAAGTCTGAACCAAAATCATCTAGTTTGAAAGTTTTACAGTGAAGTGTCTTCACAATGTGTCTTTTCTCCACATCAATAACAGCCAGTGTTTTGTCATCTTCCATCAGTATAACAGCCATTGTACCATCATAATTGGTCTAAATTTAAAATCAAAAAGTAAGGTTACTGATATGTTCAAACCATTTATACCTTTAGATTTAATCAAACATTTCTCATGTTTAATCCTATAAGATGTTGCCTCATTTGAAATTTACACTTTCTTATGCAGATATACTATACTTGGTTTTATACAAGAACTCTCAACCCACTTGGAATGCACTTGTCTACTTAAGCATTAGTTCCTGACAGGACTATCATTAAGTGAATTTATGTTTTATGTTTAAGAGCAGCTTCACTTGCCATCTTGTTTAGCAGTCCAGATAATAGGATACACCTTTCAAAAAGAAGAACCTAAGGTCTGACCAATGCTACCAAGTAAGGTTCCAACTGGCTCAGTAGTTTCAAACAAGATCTTTCTTTTCTGCCTTGTAGTTTCAGACAAGACCTTTTCTGCCTTGTAGTTTCAGACAAGACCTTTTTTGTCTTGTAGTTTCAGATAAGATCTTGCTAGTCTTGTTTCAGACAAGGTCTTTCTTGCCTTCAAGTTTCAGACAAGATCTTTGTAGGAAAGTAAGATAAAATGCGAGACGTTTTACGTCGTATTATTCAAAACAACAACTAAGATTACAATTACAATAACGTCATAGAGGTAAATACATGTAAATCCGGTTTACAAAACGTTCTACTAAAAGGTCCCGGGTTGTGTTCCCGTGAAATTTACAACAATCTAAGAAGTCTTGTTGTTTCAGACAAGATCTTTCTTGTCTTGTGGTTCAGACAAGATCTTTCTTGGCCTTGTTGTTTCAGACAAGCTCTTTAGTGCCTTGTTGTTTCAGACAAGATCTTTCTTGGTCTTGTAGTTTCAGACAAGTTCTTTCTTGTCTTGTAGTTTCAGACAAGATCTTTCTTGGTCTTGTAGTTTCAGACAAGTTCTTTCTTGTCTTGTAGTTTCAGAAAACATCTTTCTTTCCTCGTAGTTTCAGACAAGATTTTTCTTAGCCTTGTAGTTTCAGACAAGATCTTTCTTGCCTTGTAGTTTCAGACAAGATCTTTCATGGCCTTGTAGTTTCAGACAAGATCTTTCTTTCCTCGTAGTTTCAGACAAGATCTTTCTTAGCCTTGTAGTTTCAGACAAGATCTTTCTTGGTCTTGTAGTTTCAGACAAGTTCTTTCTTGCCTTGTAGTTTCAGACAAGATCTTTCTTTCCTCGTAGTTTCAGACAAGATTTTTCTTAGCCTTGTAGTTTCAGACAAGATCTTTCTTGCCTTGTAGTTTCAGACAAGATCTTTCTTGCCTTGTAGTTTCAGACAAGATCTTTCTTGCCTTGTAGTTTCAGACAAGATCTTTCGTGGCCTTGTAGTTTCAGACAAGATCTTTCGTGGCCTTGTAGTTTCAGACAAGATCTTTCTTGCCTTGTAGTTTCAGACAAGATCTTTCTTGCCTTGTAGTTTCAGACAAGATCTTTCTTGCCTTGTAGTTTCAGACAAGATCTTTCGTGGCTTTGTAGTTTCAGAGGATATTAACTGATTATCGGTTAATGTGTCAATTATTACATGCTTATCAGGAATCAAACAAAGTAATATGAATATTATCCCTGCTTCTACTAGAAAAATATTCTGGCTCATAAGGCAACAGTCCACAGGAAGACATCTCCCAGCTGGACCCATTCTGACTTTGATGTGAAAATCTCTGCTCTACCATGAAATCAATGAGAGTTGCTTATTTCAGAAGATATATCAATATTTTCTGGTTGATTTTTCTATTTTCAGTCAATGCAACTATATTAGTTGGAGGTCTGGATATGATTTTGAAAGGGGAACAAACAAGGCCCATTCAAGATAAACTTTTTAAAGGAAAGTATCAAACGATAAATGTCAAGTAATTGCAATAACTTACAAGGCTCTTTTGGTAATTTTGAAAATCATGACATGCAATATAGGATAGAAATGACTTTTTTTTTACCAAAACTGGAATTTTAAACAAAATATTGACCAGTGACTTTTTCTGACAAATACTTCATTTCAAAAACCTTACTGAAAATACCTACAGTATTGTACCAGCATATAGTACTCTTCGAGTTCAGCTCCTCGTGTAGTTTCATTATATCTATCACTTTAAATGTATCCATACTGTAGAACTTTAAATTCTTTCCACTTCTTGTTGGCACCATAAACTCTGTAATAATTTTGCTTATGATTTATGTGTTTTAAATTCTCCTTTTTGTCCACTTGATTTACCATATTAACAACATTTGGTATCAATTGAAAATAAAAGTTGAGGTTAAAATTTCTATTAATAATTTTAACTTCTGTTGTGCTCTTAAGCATAAAAATTAATAAACAGAAAATATCAAAGTTACACTTTTTCCAAACTTTGAATACATGTATAACAGCCTAAAAACAGAGACGTATGTGATGGGAACTATAAAATATTAAATGTTTCGCAATTTATTCAATGCTAACAGGGAGCCTTGGTGGCCGAGTGGTCTAGGTAGTTCGTCATGACTACTAATGATCACTAGCCTGTCAACGCTGAGGTTGTGAGTTCGAATTTCACCTGTGACGTGGTGTGTTCGACTCCGATCTTAATTGACAAGGATTGCCAATTTTTCCTACCGAAGCTCGGTGGTTCTCTCCGGGTACTCCAGCTTCCTCCACCAATAAAAACTGGCCGCCGCGAAAAAGCCAAATGTGCTGAAAACGGCGTAAAACCCCAACTAAACAAACAAACAAATCAATGCTAACAAGTATCAAAATGTATATATGTTTATACTGTGAATCATTATTATTCAGTGTATACTAATTTTCATGGTTTTTGTGAGTCCCAGTAAACCGCGAATTTAAATATCCAACGAAAAATAATATTTTTTAATTTAGCTCAAATGCTCTGAAGTTTGAAACCACTGAGTTTTGATGTACCTTTCCGAGACTTTCAAGAAAAATATTAATCCTAAGTAGGCCTAAACATACATACTTTTTCATAAATTACAGTAAAAACATCTTGTAAAAAGATAATACAGCAGACATTATATTGATCGTAATCGGATTAAAGATATACGTATGTATATGCCCCGAGGTATTTGGTGACAAGCGATTGCAATTTTGTCAATATATATTTCACACCTGATTAACCTAACAAATAATTACGAATTTTGTTAATCTTGTTAAATATTAATCATGCAATCAAATGATAATTAAACATTTTGAAGTTGCAAACAGTGAATCATTTAGTTAGACTTTTGTTTAAAAATAAGCGCTTAAAATCAATACTTTACTGTACAATATCAAAGTCTGATTGTCAAATTTTGTCGCAGTATTTTCATGATTTCTGATGTGCCAAACCACGAATTTAAGTATTTCAACATTTTAAAAAATTTTCTAAGCCAGCAATCCACGAATTTACATATCCCACGAAATGCCTTTTTTTCTCTATCCACGAAACTAAATGAATCCACAGTATTTGTATTCACTATTGAAACAATGAACTGGAAAATGGTTCAAAACAATATTCAGAAAACTCAAAATTGGTAAATTTTATGCAAAACAAAGACAAGAGGCTCTCAAGAGCCTGAATCGCTCACCTGGCAAACAATGCACTATAAACTAAATTAATATATTAATGTTTGTTGTAAATTAAACTGAGTATTAAAGGTCACGTAAAATGCTGAAAATACCTTTAAAAGCCTTTCAAGAACCTCTGGAAAGAAATGGGCATGAGTTCTCCCTACACTTGATTAAGATACAGTCATGGTCAATCTGATGATTCACAATACAAAATACAAGCTTTAATTCATCTTCAAATACATGTATAAATCTTTTGGTCTATATGTTGTCTTCGTTTTTAAAATGTTTGAAAGAAGTTATGTAAAAATTGTGGGTTAAGGCTTTTTATTGTACTTGAAAAGGAAATATTGCAGGAACAATCATGCTAAGTTTCATCCAAATGCCCCTAGTAGTTTCAGAGGAGAAGATGTTTGAAAATTTGTTAACAACGATGATGACAGACACCAAGTGATGGCAATTAAAAGCTCACATATTATGCAGTTTAATCATTGTTATACAACATTCTCATCATCACCATTCACTAAGGATACCATGTTTACTTCAAAAACCAAATATTGTTGAAATCCGAGCAAGTTTAAAAAATGGCGGGAAGATGGCAGCCATTTTAAAAATGGCTGTCCAAAACTTTCATCATCACCATTCAACTCGGGATACCATGTTTGCCTTGAAAGTAGCTTTCATCTTCAATTTATTTCTATAATTCATGAAAAAATAGCAAAAAACAGCATTTTGACCCCTGTGTTCTATTTTTAGTAAGGGCGGACATGTTTTTCAACCAATCAAAAATCCAAGCATTAACTTTTAGCAGGATACCCTAAGGAACAATGTTACCAAGTTTCATTTGATTTTGAATAGTAGTTTCAGAGAAGAAGATTTTTGAAATAATAACATAAAAAAAAGCCAAAAATGTCAAAAAATGGCAATAACTCTAACATCAGTTGACAGATTGTCACGAAAATCAGCACACAGGTAGCTCTCATCATGCTGAACACTTTCAACCTGCAGAATTTGCCGTAACCTAATGATTTTTGAGATATTTGCGAAAAACTGTTGTTTGACCCCTATGTTCTATTTTTAGTAACAGTGGCCATGTTTTTTGACGGATCAAAAATCGAAGCATAAACTTTGTGCAGAATACCCTAAGGAACAATCATGCTAACTTTTATCCAAATCCATTCAGTAGTTTCAGAGGAGAAGATGTTTGAAATAATAACATAAAAAAAAGCCAAAAATGTGAAAAAAGGGCAATAACTCTATAATCAGTTGACAGATTTTCACGAAAATAAGCATACAGGTAGCTCTCATCATGCTGAACACTTTAAACCTGCAGTATTTGCCGTAACCTAATGATTTTTTAGATATTTGCGAAAAACTGTTGTTTGACCCCTATGTTCTATTTTTAGTAACAGTGGCCATGTTTTTCGACGGATCAAAAATCGAAGCACAAACTTTGTGCAGGATACCCTAAGGAACAATCATGCTAAGTTTTATCAAAATCTAATCAGTAGTTTCAGAGGAGAAGATTTTTGAAATAAAAATATAAAAAAAAGCCAAAAATGTCAAAAAAGGGCAATAACTCAAACATCAGTTGACAGATTTTCACGAAAATCAGCACACAGGTAGCTCTCATCATGCTGAACACTTTCAACCTGCCAGAATTTGCCGTAACCTAATGATTTTTGAGATACTTGCGAAAAACTGTTGTTTGACCCCTATGTTCTATTTTTAGTAACAGTGGCCATGTTTTTCGACGGATCAAAAATCGAAGCATAAACTTTGTGCTGGATACCCTAAGGAACAATCATGCTAAGTTTTATCCAAATCCATTCAGTAGTTTCAGAGGAGAAGATGTTTGAAAAATTGTTAACGACGACAGACGACGACAGATGACGACGACAGACGACTACGGATGCCAAGTGATGAGAAAAGCTCACATGGCCTTTTCGGCCAGGTGAGCTAAAAAAGTACTATATTTATTTTCAGACCAGTTTTGATATAAAATTTAATAAGTCTTTAATGTTTTATACATTTTTACAATGTTTAAATGCAAGCATTTCAGTAAAACAATCATGTTTAACTTTATACAGGACAAAACAATCACGTTCAACTTTATATAGGACAAAACAATCATGTTTAACTTTATACAGGACAAAACAATCATGTTTAACTTTATACAGGACAAAACAATCATGTTTAACTTTATACAGGACAAAACAATCATGTTTAACTTTACATAGGACAAAACAATCATGTTTAACTTTATACAGGACAAAACAATCATGTTTAATTTTATACAGGACATCTTTTCTTTTCATTACAGCATTACAGATAGGTTTCCAGTGCACTGTATGATGTTCTTTATATTAGAACATTGAACTGACAAGATTTTAGTTTAATTAGTTTACAGAAGGAGAACAGAAACACCATTTTGATGATGCTTTTTATAGTCACTAAGTTGTTCCACAGAACCTTCATGAGGTGACCCTAGCGTCTAGTTTCCACACGTTTATATTTGTAAATGATTTTTTACCTAATCAAGACAATATTTCCCATATAAAATTCAATTCTAAATTTCAAAACGACAAATAACATAGAAATAATACCTTTTCCAAAGTTAACCTTGATAATTTGTTTTGCATCTTTAAACATTTTCCCCTGAACAGGAGTAACAGACATAGCTTGTAAATCTATCATTTGTATATTCTTTTCCTTATTATCACTGAAGATCATCAATGCTTTAGATTCATCAGCAAATATCATGTCCCTTGGTACTGATACCTGAAATGAATGTCACACATTTTTAATTTGAATTTCTGTTATAATGTTGCTTTCTACAGAATGCTTTAATATATGGCTGTTTCCATATATCTGTTCATTGAACTTTCCTATTCTTGGAAATTTCTTCTAATGATATAGAAAAAAATATTTTTGTATATGATTGTACATATCAGATACAGATGTGCAATAACAAATTAAAATTCAGAAAATTGTCCATACAATATGCACCAAGAACTCCTTTTACACATTTGGATTAAATTCTTATTTTCGGTACAATGATCATAGGTAATGTGGTTTCAATATTGAATCTTCACACCAACTATGAATTAGCTTGTAAGAATTTTGTAACCAAAAATTTTTTTTGTCAGCAAGCTGAAAATGCAAGGCAGAATTAGGTGTGACCTTTTGCAACCAACACATCATGTGACGGAAGGACTAACAGAGAGCCTTATGGAAGGATACCAGTATACCTCCACTACTTGGGAGCCAGGGTATAAAAATACAAACCGATCTTGACAAGGATTGCCAATTTTCCTACCGAAGTTCGGTGATTCTCTCTGGATCCTCAGCCAATAAAAACTGGCCGCCATGAAATAGCCAAATGGGCTGAAAACGGTATAAAACCCTAACTAACTAAGGCCTTTTATTTTTATTTAATTGGTTTACGGATTTTTTTTTTTAAAAATAGGGTCGGTCGGTCGGGAAAAAAAAGAAAAAAAAAGAGGGAAAATCATGTACTTTTGAACAATCTTGGTTATATTGCCAAATGTACAAAGGTTGCAAATGATCAGTTAATTCCCTCTTTTGAAACCCAAATTTCAGAACATCTATCTTGAAAGGTGTTGTTCAGTAGACCGTTCCCTTTTTAAGGGACCGACTCGTCAACTACAACATTCAATGAGTGGATTCGATATCTTACGGAATCAAGATATTCATACAAAACGAACTTAAAAACCGCATGGATTCTATTAAGAAATTCGTTTCATAAAACGTGTTTTGGAAATTGGCATCAACTAACGTCTATAAATAAATTTTTTTTTGGGATTATGTTTACAAGTATTTTATTGATGGATAATCTATTTTTAGACGAATTGGAATATAATCTTTCATGAAATTTTGATGCAAAAAAGGATTTTAATTTATTTTTATTTTTGGGATGGCTGATTTCAGAGGGTCGGCGGTAATAAAAAACCAAAATTTTCAATTTTATTTTTTTTCCTCAAATCGGCAAAATCGGGTCGGCGGATCCGTAAACCAACTAATTAAAAATAAATGGCCTAACTAACTAAAAATACAAAGCAAAGCAAGTACTATTATCAAACTATAAAATTGTGAACTACAATCCACAATATCAACCTTACTGGCATACAGCTCCATGCAATAAACTTTGTTAAAAAAATAAAACCTTTTTTTATACTGTACCGTTAAAAAAGCTTGTGATACAATTTTCTTCTCTATTGTGTCAAAGACCATTAGTTTATCCTTCTTGTCGACTGTTGCAGATATAATAACATCTCTACCATTTGGTAAAATACTAACTAATCTGAAAATGCAATATAATGGAATCAAATTGAAAGAATATACTCTCAGAATGAATTATCAAAACTTTAAAGAAATAATTTGAAATAATTGGAACTCTTAGATATCTGAATTAAAAATAGTTTAAAAAATTATTTTGACACCAAGATATTGCTTTATGGTATCAAGGAATTTGAGAGCAGAGATTCCCAGGAGCCTGTATCAATAAACTCGATTTAATTTGCAATTAAAACATCACAAAAAGATGTTAAACATCATCATCATCACAAAGCCTAAAATTCTTTCTTTTTGCAACATTGGTCAGATCGAAGTCCAGACCCCAGAAACAATTCTGAAAAGGGATCATCCAAGTACCATTCCGTCCAAGAGTTTGGATAAATTTTCCACCATTTTCTGGATTTCGTCTAGTGACTGCCACTGATTTTGTTCCATCAAGTAACAGGTCCAGGTATAAAACATCGATTGCTCCAGATGTATTTGTTGATGTTAAACCGGAAGTGACAACACAATCTTTGCTGATTGGAAATTTTATGATATAATGCTTTGTAACAACTGTTAAATGTGTTAAAAGCATGCATAGTTATTTTCATGACTAATAAAATCTTTGATAATATAAATATTACCTTAGTGTATAAATTGAATTGTCCTCAGAGGGTGGTCAATCAATTGAGCAGTCAAGTGTAAACGATCTCAGCATGTGGGAGTTATTGATTATGTGTTTGATTACTGTTCAAACACCTGCAGTGTTTATTAACTTGATGTAGAAAGCCAGTGTATTAGATTTCTACACGATGCCAGCCAATCATTTGGTTGGGCTTCGCTCAAAAGTGACCTTTGCAATTTCCCAAAGGACAAACCAAGTTGATTTAAACTACTAAATACACTTATAATGTATCAAAAATACATCAGGAACCAGAGGTAATAAATCAATCATACAACTTCCTCCTTTCAAGAAATATTATAAAGAAAGCCTTTTCTTGACTTATTTATAATAACAAATCAAGCTTGAATCATTGCATTTTTTATGTAAACTTTCTAGGACATATCCCAATTATATAACAACTAAACTTATGGCTTTTAAATCCTTATTACCTTCCCTTATTGCCAAGATCTGAAGTTTTCTTCTCTGCAGAACTCTTTGATGTATCCCAAACACGTAAAACACTGTCTCTTGATACCGTAACAAATGTGTTCATGTCAACAGTGGCCACACAGTCTATACTGTCGGAATGGTGTATCACTTTACGCCTCTGTCCTGTCTCAATGTCAACAACAACTATATCATTCTTTGAGGCACCATAGATATATCTTCCATCTGGAGAAAATTTGTATGCCTGAAGCAAGTCTTCATCATCACCTATGAAAATTAGATATACAATGTATACTACTTAATGTGTCTGTAATACATTGATGCCTACTCCTCCTGAACATAGAACTGCTCACTATTTTTGAAACTAGGAAATAATTTGAAGAATTATTCTAAATCTATGGATCATATCTTGCTTATATTTATAAATATTAAAGGAAAAATTAATGAACTGACAATTCAGTTTATCTAAATTTAATGGAGTCACTCAAGCATGAAATATGTAGGTTGTATATGAGATGACTGTAGTTGTGGAATATCAGAATATTTTTTTCTTCAAAAACACAACTAAGGCCACACATTTAACCAAAATCGTGAACAGACACAAATGTAGCTTAGTTATGTTGTACTATATAATATTTTTGCAGCTGTGAAGTATCATTAATATATTAACATAGGTTCTTTATTAATACACCTAAAAGCCAAAGATTTAACAAAAAGTGACTCAAGTTATGGTGACCAAAATGTTATTGATTGTAGTTGTACTACATTTATACAAGATGAAAGCAGTGGTTTAATATCACTGATATGTCTCAACAGATGTCTGAGAAATGGACCAAAAATCAAAAACTTTACTACGTCATTCCTCCATGAATTGTTGGTCATAATGACCTAATCATAGGAGAAATGCATTGTATAATGTTAGAGAATAGAGTAATGGATTCCTATGATATGAAATTCAATGTGTCACTCAACATTTAAGAACATCATTTTTGTTTTATTATCCTCACACTTTTGAAAAAAATTCACGGATATAGAGATAGTCTCCGTCCGTCTGTCCGTACATCACACTTTCTTGTGACATCAACTCCTTCACTTTTGGGTTTAGGAATTTAATTTCTATATAGAATGGTTGCATACTACCTGTAGACGTGCAATAAAGTTTAAGAAGTATTGATTTTCTAAACAAAGGGCCCACAGTGGTCAAACTTTGAAATTTTGAATTCAAGCTTGTGACCTAAACTCCTCTTTCGTATTTCAATTTATGCATTTTATTTCTACACAGCATTGTTATGCACCATATGCAGATCTGCACATAAAGGATTTAGAATTTTGATTTTCTAATTAAATTTCAAAAATTTCAAATTTAAGCTTGTGATCTAAGTTTTTTTCAATTTTCATTGGGTTTATTGATTTAATTCTTTAATTATGTTTGGATGGGAATAAGGTTTTATACTTTTTACTATAGGTAAGTGTCCCAACTACTTACAGGGGGGGGGGGGGGGTGCTGGGATCACTATAAATTCTGAAATTATAGTTTTCTAATTATACATGATATCCTTCAATGAATTACTACACATAATCCTATGCATGCTGTCTTGTTTCAAATTTAGTTCTCAGAACTACTGTCAAATTGAAGTACTTTGCCCTTGTCCTTGAAACCTCCACTTACCAATGATCCCAGTGCTGGACTAAAAATCAGAAAAATAAATTACTGTTGGGGTACTGAAACAAATAACAAACCTCTTGGACTGTAATTGCTCATCAGAATTCACTTGGATTATTATCTACTAATCACTGTCTACATCTTGATCCCATACAGAATAACTGTACTACTTTGTTACAAAAATATTCAGTATGAGTTAAAACATTATCAGCTCACCAGGAAGACTTTTGCAGACTTGAAATGACTTGATATCAAAGAAGTATGGTATGTTATCATACATATTTGACAGAACAACATATTGTCCATCTTTGGTAACTGCCAGAGCATCAATCACAACATCATCATCTTCTTCATCAGCTATGGCTGGTGTTTTAGGAAAGTTGATTTTTTCGGAACAGTAGACTAGTTTGTTAACTATGTCTACAACCCAAATTCTTTTATCATCATCACATGTGCAAATTGCAAAGTCTTTTGAACCTGAAAAAATTAAAAAGTCTATGAAACAAATTTTTAATGCACTTTATCCTGTAATGAGATAATTTGATGGCTAAAAAAATTCAGCTTTATTCATTAGGTCAAAAGCCAAAACAATCTCATGATACATGTACCATTGTCCTCCCATCCAACAACATTTTGTATTGTATTCTGTTTTTCCCTAAATTACAAGCAAAAAACACATTTCTACCTTATGCTAAGGCTCGTGTATGTACAAATAAACTCTTTTTTTCCGACAATATACATCTATCTGTTTCTGAGGCTCGTAAAAATTAACTTGATTTTTTCTGCCACTGTACCATAATTCCTCTAACGTTTTGTTAATTTTTTAATTTTGTTGAAACTTTGAGATTGTATAAACAACAAAATGGATAACAAGGAAAGGTCAACAATTGCATACCAATCATTCAAAGAAACAGATGCCCCGTCCTTATACAAATAGAATTCCCATATTTTCTTTATGACACGAAATTGTTTGGATAATTATTCTTAATATAGGAATGTTTCATAATTAAAAATAATGACTCCACATTATTAAATTCTTTCTGACATAAGGAGCAAATTGCTAAAATTTAATGGAGTTTTTTCTATCTAGAATTAAATGTAGGTCATGTGGATTTATATGTTGGTGTTCTGTATTGAAAAAAAGTAGTTAAATGTAGTTGTAAAGTATCACTGATGTATCATAAAAGGGTTTCTTTAAAAATAGAATGAAATGCAAAAAATTTAATCAAAGTCACTCTTACTAATCACTAATGCAGGTCAAATTTAATGGAACGTAGCTTAGCTGTGTTGAACTTTATAAGATGACTGTAATAGTGAAATATCATTAATACATTAACACAGGTTCTTTAATCAGAGGGAGCCTGAATCGCTCACCTGGATTTAAGGTGACCTCACATACAAAGCGCTTCTAGATAAGATCTGTAAGGAATTGTTCTACAGTGTCCAGCACTTCTAGATAAGATATGTAAAGAATTTTTCCAGTGTCCAATGTTAAAAATGTTACACTTAGTGCAGCTGTGGCAGCTAGCGTGAATTCCGATAGGCACAAAAACATAACTTTTGTAGCAGACATTTATCCAAGGATCTTCATGCAACAAAAATATTTCATTTGGATAAGTATTTTCTGACAAGACCATTGTACAAATTTCCCCATAGGGTCCAATGTAAAACTAATCAGGCTGTGGTGACCATCTTGAATTTCAGATCGGCATTAAAAAACATAACATTATAGAGATTCATCCAATGCTTGTTCATACATAAAAATATTTCAATTGGCTTGGTAGTTTCTGACAAGAAGACTTTTGCATAAATTTTCCATAGCGTTCAATGTTAAACTAAGTCTGGCTGTGGTGGTCATATTGAAATTCAGATCAACACGAAAACATAACTTTTGTAACAGACATTTATCTAAGGATCTTCATGCAACAAAAACATTTCAATTGGCTTAGTATTTTCTGACAAGAAGACTTTTGTACAATTTCCCCATAGGATCCAATGTTAAACTTAGTCCGGTTGTGGCAACCATATTAAATTTCCGATGGGTACATAAAACATACATTTTGTAGTGGTCTATCAAATGATCATTCACACATCAAAAACATTTCAACTGGCTTGGTAGATTCTGACAAGAAGACCTTTGTGTAAAATTCCCCATAGGCTCCAATGTCCTAAACTAAGTCCGGCTGTGGCGGCGATCTTGAATTTCCGATAGGCACAAAAAACATATATTTTGTGGAGGTTCATCCAAGGATAATTCATGCAACAAATCAATTCAATTGGCTCAGTAGTTTCTGACAAAATGAGTTTAAAGAGAAGTCCAATCAGAATGAATTATCTGCCCCTGGTAGCCATGTTGAATATCCAATGGGCAAAAAAAAACATACATTTTGTAGTGGTCTATCAAATAATCATTCACACATCAAAAACATTTCAATTGACTTGGTAGTTTCTGACAAGAAGACCTTTGAAAAATATTTCCCATAGGCTCCAATGTTAAAACTAAGTCTGTGGCGGCCATCTTGAATTTCCAATTGGCACAAAAACATAATGTATGTATAGGTTCATCCAATGCTTGTTCATACACAAAAACATTTCAATTGGCTTGGTAGTTTCTGACAAGAAAACCTTTATACAATTTTCCCATAGGGTCCAATGTTAAACTTAGTCTGGCTGTAGCAACCATCTTGAATTTCCGATCGGCACATAAACATAAATTTCATAGAGGTTCATTCAAGGATCATTCATGCAACAAATCATTTCAATTTTGTTGGTAGTTTCTGACAAGAAAACCTTTATACAAATTTTCTATAGGGTCCAATGTTAAACTTAGTCTGGCTATGGCAGCCATCTTGAATTTATGATCGGCACAAAAAACATATATTTTGTAGAGGTTCATTCAATGATCATTAATGCAGCAAATCAATTCAATTGACTCGGTAGTTTCTGACAAGAAGAGCTTTGAAAATAAGTCTAATCAGAATGAATTATCTGCCCCTTGTAGCCATGTTGACTATCCAATGGGCACAAAAAAGCATACCTTTTGTACAGAACCATACAATTAACATCCCTGCCAAGATTGGTTCAATTTGGATTTGTGGTTTCAGAGAAGATGAAATTATGAAATGTGTACGGACGATGGACGCAATGTGATAGCAAAAGGGGCATAAAAAGAAGAAAATACCTGCTAAACAAGTAGTAAAGGCCAAGATTTTCAATCAATAAACTTTGATTTGGGTTGAAAGTGTAATGGAGCCGAAGCAAACAATATTACTTAATGTTTTGTTGATCTGCTTATAACAGACCGGAAGTGATTAAAAGGTCAAAACTGTATTTTTTCACTTTTCCCGCCATACCATACAATTATTTTCTACAAAAACATCATTAAAACTCACCTGATGAAAACAATCCAAAAGTAGCTTTCTTTAAAGTTTCAGCTGGTGGTTCAATGTCCTCTATCTTATTACCAGTGCCAAGATCATACAAAAAAACTTTCTTTGACTTCATAAAACCAACAAGGATATTCTTCTTTTCTCCACAAATACAGAAGCATTTCATATTTGTATGAGGAATAGAATACAACTTTTCTCCCAATTCTGTTATTCCAATGAACAACTTTTCCTCATAAACTAAGATGACAGCATCGTCCATCACAAAATGTGCTTCGGTTGGCCACTTTGTTAATCGTTCTAACATTCGAATGGGCTTGCCTTCTTTAATGTCCCATATTCCCACAGTATGATCTTCATTAGCTAAAAACATAACACCAATTATTTAAGTAAGAATGAATCACTATCAAGTGTATTTTTTTTATTTCGATATAATGGGAAATACTTTTGAGAATTATTTTAAATATATGAAAGTTTCATAATATATCCTGCTTACATTAACTTTTACCCGTTAAAAATAATGAATTTACAATACTAAATTTTGTTTATGGCATAAGTGGACCAAACAATAAAATTTAATGTAGTCACTCAAGCATAAAATGTAGGTCATGTGGACTGATATGTTGGTGAACTGTGTTAAACTAAAGAAGATGATTGTAGTTGTAAATTATCATTGATATATCATATAGAAAGAGACTGAAATGTCCTTACATGCTTCCACATCTCCATTACTAAGACCAGAGGTTTCAGCGAAGAAGATTTAAATGTAGAAATTTACTGAGAAAGGACACCAAGCTATCAAAACAAATCATATGTTTTTTTTAGTTATAAATAGCATATATCTGAAAGGGTGATAGAACATTTTGTTGTTGGAGATAAACTTTAGTATCGATTTTGCTTTTATTTGGTTGACAATGATTTCAATGGACAGCAATCAACCCTTGACCCCCTCAGATAATTATTGTCCTGTACTTCCACTTACATACAGTAGCTACAACCTTTCCATCTCTTCTCATGTCCACCCATTCCACTTCTGATTTATGTCCAGCTAAAGCAAAGACTAATGGTCCTCCCACCTTGGTCAGAACTTCTGTGTCTGGAGACAGGTAAGTTACCTTTGTTTGTCGGCAAGCATTTGTGAAACTTTGTAATTCCTATAAAAATTTATAAGTTACAATGGATAGAATTTTTAATGATCATCAAATAAGAATAACTTTTATTAAATTAAGTTCATGAGACCAAGGAGGAACTTTACTTCTGCAATATTTAGTTCAAGCAGTTTCAATCTAACAATGTTTTAATTAATGTCAGGAGCCGGGCTCTTTTCAAGAAAATCAATGTATTAAATACATTGATTCAAGAAAACCAATAAATAAAATAGCTGACGAGTTTGGGATGGTTCAAAATAAAAATTCTGACATTGTAACATAAAGTGCTGTATCATAAATATCAGCAGAAACAAACATGACTTGTGGCTTGCGACACAAAGATGTATAACTACACTGACTTTTATAATGAAATGTGAATCCAATACCCATGTCATTAATATTTTTAATGCCTAATGAAATACTTTAATTTTAAGTATGAATTTTTTCTCTGTGCAGTGTAATAATAAATACTGGATGTGAAAATGAAATGTATTACATTTCCATTTATTAACCTAAGGTGTTTATTTTAAGCATTGTGACCTTAAGTACATGTATTAATTCTCCAAAAAATTTAACCTGTTTTATGTGACCTTGTATTCAACTTCCATTCAAATGTCACATAAAGGTTTGACTGCACTTTTCTACTTATATTTATATTTCCTGTAACATTAGCCACCTTCAAAGCAGTAAAAATGTGCATACAAAATATTACATGTAAATAAACAAATGAGAAACATTAATTAGTCATATCATATGACCAAGTTACCCAGCAAATGTCCTGGGGTCCTGCTTTATTATCTCCCTGTATAACTGGTGTAAGGGAGATATCTGACTATGAATGTTTCTCTTCATTTTTGATTTTTTAAAACCTTTTAACTGACCTTGACATCAGCAAGTCGTAAGAACATCTGTGGCATAAACTGCTCTGGATTAAACAGAATCGCATCTTCAGACAGCTGTAAACTTTGTAATATGAGGTGAAACTGTGGGTCATTGGACATCTGTTTAGCAATTTTATAATCCTCAAGAACAGACCTAAAACCATACATATACCATATTTTATATACTTGTATATGTAACAATAATATACTGCTACAATAAACATTTAACAGATTAAAAATGAACACTTTAAAAGTCCTAAAAAGTCACAATTTTCCCCAAAATTAATCTTAAACAGATCATATTTAAATAATACTTAAATAATTTAGTTCTTACAGTATCAATTTCTATTCAATTTTAAGTTTTCTATGGGTACCCTAGTATTTACTGGATTTGTTCTGATTTTGCCTTTCTGAAACAAAAAACTGAGGTTAGTATTTAAATGGAATTTAAATCAAATCAACAGTATACAAAACAAGTTCAGATTTTACAAACTGTTTTCATACATACATATAATTACCTATATGAAGTGACCTTCAATTTGGCATTCAAAAATTCTAAATTCATCAGACAGTCATCTTTCAACTCTTGAATTTTGCCAGACATTGCCAGGTGATATGGTTGATTATTTAGCTTCCTTTCATTGTATGTATCACCAAACATGATTGGCTGAGCCACAACATGTCTATCTGCCAATTCTTTTTCTCCATTTCTGTTTGTGAATGGTTTCTTGTTACCTGCAGTGTTTAAAATTTAAATCCTATCAAATAATTCTTATATATATGTTATGATATTGTAATCATTATATTTGTTTATTTTGGCCTAATTTGTTTTGTATTGCATTATAACATGTATAATATGCTTACATAATACTTAATAGTTGTTTACCAAATAATGTTATAACTGTGCAGTTTAGAAATCACTGGAACAATAATAGATACTGATGGAATTACTAGAACTTTCTATTTGACTTACATAGTAATTCTGGAATGATCATAATATACGATGTGTAATTCAAACTTCTACCGTATTCTAGAAGTATCCTTTCTACAGTATTCTGTAGATTTCCTTGATGGCTATATACATGTATACAGATACAAAAAATGTATAAAAGTTAGACTTTAACCCTTTGAGTGCCATGACTTTTGTCGGATGAGTGCCAGAGGTTTTTCTATAGAATGTTTATAGACGACACAACAACGACGTCGTTCTGGACAACGATTGTTTGACGTTACAATGGCTGCTGAAATGCAAGGCCCCGAATGGGTGAACAGAATGAATGCAGAAGGATGCTGCAAAATAAAAAGAATGAAACAAACAAAAAACTTGTAAATGAATAAAACAAAGTGTTGAAATTAAATTATCAGATGCCAAAATTAATAAAACAAAATGTCGAAAATAAATTTTCGTAAGATGCCTTGCTGACTGATTGTAAATAACTGCATTAAGAATAAATCACTGTATATAAAAATAAAAAAAAGAATTATTTTTTTTTCTTACTTAATTACTCACTGAGTCGCTTGTTGTATCGAGGCGAAAATGAGTGATTTTAAAAACTTTTATACGAGACTCTTTTCTTTAAAAAAAATAGGGACCCTTTTGGTCTGATAATGTTAATTCATCAAAAGATAAAATTGTATGCTTTCGTCGCCTTTCTGTTTTGTGTTTATTAAATAGTCGCTTCTGCTTATTTTCATAAACAAAACAAGTACATGTATTTGCTCTTATCAATATTGATTGGGACATAAAAACTCCTCTCCCTTTCGGAAGAGGTGAAACCAACTAACAATCAAAGTCGTAAATCGAAGGACGAATACAAAAGAGGGAAAACAATAAGACACAAAAACACGTAAAACCAAAATAAGTACATAAAGAATTAAAAAATAAATGAGCGTCTCGGACTCCATTAATAACTGGGAGTATGGACCAGGTGCACTAGTAGGGTAAGAGTCCTCTGCTTTTCTAGAGCATCTCTGACGTCATAATCAAAATTGTCGGACGTATCGTCATCGGATGACGTCATTCGACCGACGAAACTAGTCAAACGTTGAAACAAAATGGCTGCCGCTGCAGATCAACCATGGTTCAGAGTCTATCAACCGGAACCAGAACGAAATACCAATGATCTGAGAGAAGTGCCTGGCCTAAAAAATATGCCAAGACGAAATTCGTTGCCAATTGTGTATTTTTATCTAATCTTCATTCTCAACTTGCTGAAGAAATTAGTCAAAGAAACAAATAGGTATGTTGAAAATTCCGGCTGTTTAAAGTTGTGTTACATTTTTACGTAGTGATAGATACCAATTTTTCAATTATAGTACATGGAATACAGCAACTGGTAAAAATTTTAAAAAAAAAACATCAAACCCTATACACTGAACGCAAAATTTCTCTCGTTAACACTCATCAGTAACACTCTTATCGAAACATATATTAAAAAATATACTGTGGATTCATTAATATTCGTTGTATACCAATTTTCGTGGTTTTCGTGGGTCCCAGTAAACCACGAATTCAAATATCCAACGAAAAATAATATTTTTACTCTTGTTTAAAGGCACTGAAGTTTGAAACCACGGAGTTTTGAACAATTGCGTTTTTACAGCATGTACCTGAATTCTGACATATGATGAGTTAGCTATATCCACAGAGGATACAGTGTTTCATGTAATTTTGTCTCTGGTAACATATAAACGCCCAAACAATTTTCTTTAAAAAGATTTTGACTGTGTAAATTGTCGCGGAATTCACTTCCGTTTTTTTTTTATTCAAACATTCAAGAAAAATCTTAATCCTAAGTAGACCTAAACAATACAGATTTTCTCCTAAATTACAGTAAAAACATCTTGTCAAAAGATAATAAAGAAGAAATTATTGAAAACAGAATTGCATACCATAAATGTACCTTGACCTTCAAATGTTTAAATAATGTATCCCCTTTATATTTGACTGATAAAATTAAGCATATTTCAGAAAGCAATCCATATAATTTAAGAAATATTGTAAACGGTAATTTATATGTCCCAAAATCAAAAACTGAACTGTTTAAAAAGTCATTCAGCTACACTGGGCCTTTTCTATGGAACAGCCTACCAAGCTCAGTGCGAAACACAAAGAGTTTTGGGACTTTTAAACAAAATCTAAAGGCTTATTTGTTAAATAAACAGTAGGTCTCAATCTTGTGTATTTGATTAAATGTATTGAACTATGCAAATATTTTGACAATATTGTGTATTATTTTGTAATGTTTTTATATGTGCTTTAAATTGTAAATGAGGGCCTCAGGGAAGATTAGTTTGTACTAACTGTGCTACCCTCTTGAAATAAAGTATTATTATTATTAAGGTCTTTCCTTTACTTAGGAAAGACCTTACTGTATTTCTTATGATTATTTTTTTTTTTTTTTTTTTTTTTTATTTTTCTTCTTAAAAATTCAAAGAGTCTACTTCGACTGGTTTCGCAACATATCAAAATGATCTTTGGTATGAAGGGTCGATCAGACATTGGCTATCCAAGGTTCACCCTTACAAGGGTTTCTATGTACCGTATAAGAGTTACGTCCCCTGTTACAGTTTTGATTGTTATCACTACTCCTCAGAAACCGTAAGAGATATCGACATGAAACCTTTTGCAATGTCTTCGGTTCATCTGTGCGCACATTAATCACATCTGCCGAAAAGGATCTGACGACATCTTGTGGGAGTTACTCCCCTTTACATGAGTTCATTTTTGGGTTTTAATGCAAATGGTAAGTTAGAGTTGAGATATAAGCATGAAACTTCATAGAGAGAATTTATGTCAGGCAACAAGTAAAATTAGGTCAAGGTCAAAGGTCAAGGTCACTTTCTAATTTTTAAAATCTGCTTGTTATCACTACTCCTCCGAAACGGTAACAGATAGCTGATAAAATGTAATGGACAAAATGTCGGGGACATTGAGAGGAAGCTCAGTTACATTTGGGTCAAAGTCATATGACGTCATTTTATATGAGTAATTGGCCTTAGAACGTTTAAATTTATGGTTTTCGGCTAATAACATGATAATGGTACAAGATAGAAGCATGGGGTCTTTTGTTTTGACACCAGGGACAAATGACCTTCAAAATGGTGCCAAGGTCAAAGGTCAAAGTCACTTTCTAATTTTAAAAATGTGCTTGTTATCACTACTCCTCTGAAACGGTAACAGATAGCTGATAAAATGTAATGGACAAAATGTCGGGGACATTGAGAGGAAGCTCAGTTACATTTGGGTCAAAGTCATATATATATGACGTCATTTTATATGAGTAATTGGTCTTAGAACGTTTAAATTTATGGTTTTTGGCTAATAACTTGATAATGGTAAAAGATAGAGGCATGGGGTCTTTTGTTTTGACACCAGGGACAAGTGACCTTCAAAATGGTGTCAAGGTCAAAGGTCAAGGTCATGTTCTAGAAAATGATTTTTTTCATATTTGAAGTGTTATACATGGAATTTGTTCAAAAATGCGTTATTTTTTAATAGGAATCATTTAAAATATGTTATTATCCATTTTCGTAAGACAAAAAATGAAAAATAAATGAAAAATATTTAAAGATTGAAAAATTTGAAAAAAAACTTTTTTTCTTGGCGCAAAATTGTTTTGGCAGTATTTCATATTTGTGTTTGATGTAGCATTTCGGTATTTTATAGTACTTCTAGAATTACCTCAACTTTTAGCTGTATGTCTTAAAATTATAGATTTCCAACATAGGTTGAGGTAAACTTTTTTTCTAATAATTAGAAAAACATTGTTCTTATAGATATAAAATGGGTACCGGAAGGTAGAATGGGTCTTGGCACATCTCAAAACTATGAAGAGTGTTAAATCTGATTTAATATAGTAAGAGTTCTGGCCTTTCAAAAATTGAAAATTTAAAAATATCAACCGGAAGTGAATTTTTTTTCATGATATCAACTTAAAAAGTGTGGCAAATTGATGACAGTGACGATAAGATTTCAAAAATATCCATATATGCTTGATTGAAGCATTTTTTCATTTTTACAAAATGGGGGGGAATGTGGTAAAAATTGCTCTAAAATGATCTAATTCAACATAAGTTCACTCTTTATCAATTTGTTGAAGTTTTGGGAAAGATCTGTCTATTTTTCGCATGATTATTAAGGTCTTTCCTTTACTTAGGAAAGACCTTACTGTATTTCTTATGATTATTTTTTTTTTTTTTTTTTTTTTTATTTTTCTTCTTAAAAATTCAAAGAGTCTACTTCGACTGGTTTCGCAACATATCAAAATGATCTTTGGTATGAAGGGTCGATCAGACATTGGCTATCCAAGGTTCACCCTTACAAGGGTTTCTATGTACCGTATAAGAGTTACGTCCCCTGTTACAGTTTTGATTGTTATCACTACTCCTCAGAAACCGTAAGAGATATCGACATGAAACCTTTTGCAATGTCTTCGGTTCATCTGTGTGCACATTAATCACATCTGCCGAAAAGGATCTGACAACATCTTAAATTAACACTCTTGGAGTATTTTTGGTTTCAAGGTTTTTTGCTAAAAATCGGGGGTACCAACTTAAATCATTGAAATTACCAACATTCTTAAAAGCTAGTTTGAAAATGTTTTATCTCATATGTTTCGAAGGAAGAACCACTGTCGTTTAAAATTATTTATTATTTAATTTAATATTGACCAATGGGCAGCGAGTCGCACATTCATTTCTCCGCTAAATGTTCCCTTCACAGAAATTGCTCTAGCTATTTTCTATATATAGTAAAATTTTCAACTCTTTACTTGTAAGCCAACGTGGTGTAATGGTTATCACGGTTGTCCCAGCAAACTGGTGGTCCTGGGTTCAAACCTCAGGAACTACTTCAAAATTATATGTATTGTTTTTGCACGTTTTTTTAACATATATCGTATTTTTGGATAGATTTCAATTCATTTCAACGCACACATAATTATATTATCGATAATAATGTTATTTTTATTAACGTATTGAAATTCAGCTCGGAAAATTGTGATATACAATGCAATACAATAAAATACAATGCCATACAATATTTATTACACCAATTACAGATTCGAACATAGCAGTTATAGTTTGATATAAACACTGACATACACAATACATAAAACAAACAACTGGATAAAAAACCCAACTGATCAACAGTTAGAACCACTGAAAATGCAGGCTAAATTTCTCCCCAACAGTAGTTCTCCCCCAACAGTGAATTCGGACAAAGAGAGATAACTCAAATTTGATATCAAAGTAAAAAAAGAGAATGTTTTTCTTTACTTTTTCTTTTTTTTCATAACCTATCTCCAATTCAAAACTATCATAGTTTATCCATCAATAGAAAATAAACTTTGCATTTGCACACATTATCTAGACTTTTTAAAAAACAAAGAAAAATAACCAAAGCCCGTTACGACTTCAGTCGAGAGATATTGTCGATTTTATTTATTTCTCAAGAGCTACGCCCCTTGCCAAAAATAGAGTGGCAGGGGTTCTTTATTGCAAAACTGGAAACTTGAAAAGGAAAGACCTTATCATTTGTGCTAGGCACAAATGACCTTTTAATATTGTAAATACAATTCTTCTTAGAAAGTTCGGTAAAAATCCACGCGGGACCCCATAGGAAATGTTATCGTATCTCCTCAAAAAGTACAAATCGTACAGGGCTGATATTTGGCAGACAGCTAGGGGATATCCAGGGCTTTGTTTATGAGAAAAAATTATGACCCTAACTCCAACCAATTTCCTGAAAATAGCGTTCGCGCAGTGCAGTAATAGAAAGCTATTTTCCGCCATAAAACACAAGATTCGTCCAAATTTTACCAATTTATTGCATCCGAATGTCAAAATTTCGCGTCAAATTAACAGTACTTTATTCACGAAAATGTCGTCTGCTCAACATGGCACCGGAAATCTAAATAAATATATCGTGAGATCAAATTTCTACATGAATCTTCATTCTGACATAAGTAAATGTGTACACGTACACTCCGTTTTCTATTTATGACTATTTCCACATCAAACAGCAAAATGCATTATCCTGTGCCATGTTCATCCGACGACGTCCCCTCTCGAAAAGAAAGAAATAAACTAAGTCCAGACATATATCAATGGACGTCACGTGACATACACAACGTCATCCAATCCAGCGTCCCTGAAATAGAAGTAAACATTATAGTAGAAATGTACTTTTACTGTCACTTGTGTATCTAGAGAAATAAAAATACAATGCCCCCCCCCCCCTTACATGTATTCAGCAATCCTAGGAAAACTTGCTATCTACAAATAAAAAAATAATTAATAAACAAACAAACAAACAAACAAAAAAAGGCCCGTCCCGCCTTCAGAAAAGAGATATTGCTACTTCATTATTTTTTTTTTCTTTCTTTCTTTTTTTTTTTTTTTTTTTTTTTTTGACAATTACTATTTGGAAAAATACATTAAAAATTTAAGAGATTTCAAGAGAAAACAGAAGTAGCAATATCTCTTTACTGAAGACGGGACGGGCCTTTTTTTTTTTCTTTTTTTTTTGGGGGGGGGGTCTATTTTCTTTATTTCCCAAGAGTTATGCCCCTTGCCAAAAATAGAGGGGCAGGGCCTCTTTATTGCAAAACTGGAAACGTGAATAAGGAAAGACCTTATCATTTGTGCTAGGCACAAATGACCTTTTAATATAGTAAATACAATTCTTCTTAGAAAGTTCGGTAAAAATCCACGCGGGACCCCATAGGAAATGCTATAGTATCTCCTCAAAAAGTACAAATCGTACAGGGCTGATATTTGGCAGACAGCTAGGGGATATCCAGGGCTTTGTTTATGAGAAAAAATTATGACCCTAACTCCAACCAATTTCCTGAAAATAGCGTTCGCGCAGTGCAGTAATAGAAAGCTATTTTCCGCCATAAAACACAAGATTCGTCCAAATTTTACCAATTTATTGCATCCGAATGTCAAAATTTCGCGTCAAATTAACAGTACTTTATTCACGAAAATGTCGTCTGCTCAACATGGCACCGGAAATCTAAATAAATATATCGTGAGATCAAATTTCTACATGAATCTTCATTCTGACATAAGTAAATGTGTACACGTACACTCCGTTTTCTATTTATGACTATTTCCACATCAAACAGCAAAATGCATTATCCTGTGCCATGTTCATCCGACGACGTCCCCTCTCGAAAAGAAAGAAATAAACTAAGTCCAGACATATATCAATGGACGTCACGTGACATACACAACGTCATCCAATCCAGCGTCCCTGAAATAGAAGTAAACATTATAGTAGAAATGTACTTTTACTGTCACTTGTGTATCTAGAGAAATAAAAATACAATGCCCCCCCCCCCCTTACATGTATTCAGCAATCCTAGGAAAACTTGCTATCTACAAATAAAAAAATAATTAATAAACAAACAAACAAACAAACAAAAAAAGGCCCGTCCCGCCTTCAGAAAAGAGATATTGCTACTTCATTATTTTTTTTTTCTTTCTTTCTTTTTTTTTTTTTTTTTTTTTTTTTGACAATTACTATTTGGAAAAATACATTAAAAATTTAAGAGATTTCAAGAGAAAACAGAAGTAGCAATATCTCTTTACTGAAGACGGGACGGGCCTTTTTTTTTTTCTTTTTTTTTTGGGGGGGGGGTCTATTTTCTTTATTTCCCAAGAGTTATGCCCCTTGCCAAAAATAGAGGGGCAGGGCCTCTTTATTGCAAAACTGGAAACGTGAATAAGGAAAGACCTTATCATTTGTGCTAGGCACAAATGACCCTTTAATATTGTAAATACAATTCTTCTTAGAAAGTTCGGTAAAAATCCACGCGGGACCCCATAGGAAATGTTATCGTATCTCCTCAAAAAGTACAAATCGTACAGGGCTGATATTTGGCAGACAGCTAGGGGATATCCAGGGCTTTGTTTATGAGAAAAAATTATGACCCTAACTCCAACCAATTTCCTGAAAATAGCGTTCGCGCAGTGCAGTAATAGAAAGCTATTTTCCGCCATAAAACACAAGATTCGTCCAAATTTTACCAATTTATTGCATCCGAATGTCAAAATTTCGCGTCAAATTAACAGTACTTTATTCACGAAAATGTCGTCTGCTCAACATGGCACCGGAAATCTAAATAAATAAATCGTGAGATCAAATTTCTACATGAATCTTCATTCTGACATAAGTAAATGTGTACACGTACACTCCGTTTTCTATTTATGACTATTTCCACATCAAACAGCAAAATGCATTATCCTGTGCCATGTTCATCCGACGACGTCCCCTCTCGAAAAGAAAGAAATAAACTAAGTCCAGACATATATCAATGGACGTCACGTGACATACACAACGTCATCCAATCCAGCGTCCCTGAAATAGAAGTAAACATTATAGTAGAAATGTACTTTTACTGTCACTTGTGTATCTAGAGAAATAAAAATACAATGCCCCCCCCCCACCCCCTTACATGTATTCAGCAATCCTAGGAAAACTTGCTATCTACAAATAAAAAAATAATTAATAAACAAACAAACAAACAAACAAAAAAAGGCCCGTCCCGCCTTCAGAAAAGAGATATTGCTACTTCATTATTTTTTTTTTCTTTCTTTCTTTCTTTCCCAAGAGTTATGCCCCTTGCCAAAAATAGAGGGGCAGGGCCTCTTTATTGCAAAACTGGAAACGTGAATAAGGAAAGACCTTATCATTTGTGCTAGGCACAAATGACCTTTTAATTATTATTATTATTATTGATCGTAATCCGATTAAAAATATGTATGTATATGCCCCGAGGTATTTGGTGACAAGTGATTGCAATTTTGTCAATATATATTTCACACCTGTTTAACCTAACGAGTAAATAATTACGGGTTTTGTTAATCTTGTTAAATTCATGACAAGCTTTAATTGTTCCGTTACAAATTTAAAGAATCTGTTTGTTAGACTTTTGTTTAATGAGCGCTTTAAATCAGTACTTTACTGTACAATATAAAGTCTGATCGGTACATTTTGTCGCAGTATTTTCATGATATCTGATGTGCCAAGCCACGAATTAAAGTATTTCAACAACTTTTTATATTTTTTTCTAAGCCAGCAATCCACGAATTTTGGTATCCCACGAAATGCCTTTTTCCCTCTATCCACGAAAATTGGTATCCACGAAAATAAATGAATCCACAGTAAATTAAAACAGAAGTTGAAAGTCAGGATAATTAGTTGTTCCTTTAAGTTACCGGAAAACGAATTAAGAACCGAATCTGTTTCGTCTATCAAAGAAACAGCCATATACTGAAAAAAAAACCCACCAAATCCATATCGGTGTTGATGAATACAAATCGCCAAACGTTTGAATATCCCAGTTTTTAGTGGAGTCCGAGTCGCTCATATATTTTTTTTTAGCTCTGATGTATTTATTTTGGTTTGCATGTTTTTGTGTTGTCTTGTTGTTTTCCCTCCGTTGTATTCGTCCATCGATTTACGAGAATACCGATATGATTTTCCCTTGATTTCACCTTGTCACCAGTTTGTTTATAATTTACGAAATGCGTCGCAATCAATATTTTTTTTCTTATACATGTACTTGTAGATATGGGAAGCAGCTGATTGCTAGGAAAAAGAGGACACATACTCTTACCAACTCTTCTCGTTTACGGCTATGGGAAAAACATGGGAAAGTAAAATTGTCCGAGATGAAAGGATTCCTTGCCGTTATTTTTAATATGGGATTGGTCCGAAAGATTATTGGCAAAAAAAATCCAAAAGTAAAAACACACCTTGGTTTCCTAAAATGTTTTCACGTAATCGATTCCAACTGATTCGCAGATTCTTTCATGTTGTAAATAATAACACAACTCCACAGAGAAATCATAATTTCTATGACCCAGCAGCGTGGTTTAAACCCTTAGTAGTCCATGCAAATATGGTTTTTAAGAGATATTATTCACCAAGCCGAGAACTTTCTATTGATGAAGCGCTTGTTGGCACCAAAGCTAGGTCAGTAATGACACAATACATACCTTCTAAAAGTCATAAATTTGGAATCAAGCTGTGGATGTTGGTTGAGGCCGCTACCGGATATATCATTCATCTTATCCCGTACAGAGGGAAAAGATATGATCCAGTTCCGAACGGCGATACACAAGGAAGTCATGTAGTTTTGAAATTGTTAAGAGAGTCTGGTTTATTAGGAAAATGGTACCATGTGTTTTGCGACAATTTTTTTAATTCGCTTGCTCTTGGGAAACGCTTGCTTAATTCAAACACTTAATTACCTTACCGGAACAATACGTGCAAACAGAAGATTGCCAAGAATAATCAGTGACGCTAATCCGGATGCAAACCAATCTGTATACGCACGGAGTGGTAATGTTTTGTGTTGTGCATATAAAGAAAGGCAAAACAGAAAAACTGTTAGGTTCGTTTCGACATTTTTAAACGCCGTGCATAATGTAAATGAAAAGCCATTGGTTGCCAGAACCTACAATAAATACATGGGCGGTGTCGACTTAAACGATATGATGTCGGGTGTTTACGACGACCAAAGAAAATCTAGAAGTATGTGGAAGCGCATTGCAATCAACATATTTCATCGTATGCTTCTTAATGCTTATATCTTATATAAATCAAATACCAAAGATGGACACGTTTTGTCGTGGGCTGATTTTCTAACATCAATTATTGAATCTTTGTCACAAGAACATTTAAATAGTCTACCTAGACCCCGTCAAGAGGAACGAAATCTCCACCGTAATGCTCCCATTCTCGAAAGGCTAATTGGTAAAAGGGAAAAGAATTGTGTTGTTTGTTCCACGCACCTACACCGAAAGAGATCAAAAACCGTTTGCGTGAGATGTAAAAAGGGTGTCCATTCTTTGTGTCTCAATCGACATTACTGTGGCGCAGAAGTGTGAAATAAATCTAATCATACAATAAAATGAAAAAAAGTTTTATTTTTTAAAATATTTGTGTTTAAATTTGCCTCTATATGATGGTTAAAGATGCAACAGAAGTCTTCGTCAATGTCATAAGCGACTATCTTTGTATTTGTGTATCAGATATATTTGAAAACAGGTAAAAGGTAACAACAAAACTAGCGAACTCCAATGCAAATCACCTTCTCTCAATTCCCCCGTCTAGCGCCCCTCGGGTTCTGTCAACGTAACGTCATAGATGCGGTCGGCATTGTTACGTTATAAAAACAACAAAAATCCCCAAAGCCGATAAATCGGCTCTTGGCACTGAACACACCACTGAAAAAAGCCGATATATCGGCTCTTGCCATAGTAAGGGTTAAAATCAGATCAGACAATAACATTCTTGTGTTCTCAAATGTTGGATTGACACACTTTTATTTACGTTACACACATCATACTAGATTGTGACTGATTGGACATAATATTCTGTTTGGATTCCCGCAACAGTGACGAGAAGAATTCCGGATAAAGAAAAGACAAAGGATCGGACATATATATTTTAAACAGTTAAGTTGACATTTCATTTTGTATAATATTTCTTGTAAACTTGTGTATAATAAATCTTGTTAAATTTTATTATTGATTTGTGTCTTTTGTTGGCTACAATTAAAAGGTGATTTCTGGCTGTAACAATACATGTACAAATCTAAATTAATTCTTCTTTAAAATTACTATTAAAAAAACCATTTCTCTAATTCTTTTACTGTTTTTGGGGTATCCATTAAGTTGCAGAAAAACATTTGATGATCCATGTGTGATTTGTTGTTTTAGATAGCAGACTGGTTGATGAAATTCCCCTTCGATTTTCTCAATTCTTTTCGAAGAATGCATATGAACGTGAACAAACCAGCGTTATCCCCAGCCCAATATGGCGCTGCGGGACCACAGCGCCTTCCCTTTGAAGTTGTCATTGACCGCAGCGCCCTGATTAGTAACACCGCAGCGTCATCGTGATTAAAAGTCAATTGGCAATAAAGAAGTATTTAACAGCATTCTAGCCCTTCTGTTTACATTGTAATTAAGGTCTATTTAAATTTATCATCGATACATGTCAACATGGATTGTAGCATCGATAATTATCTATTGTGGGATAGTCAAAATAAGTGTATTCAGTTAAAATTAAGATGTGTATTTCCACTGAAGAAAAAATAGATCGACTTTTTCTATTGGTTGGAAGTGACAACATTTGACCTTTGAACTTCTATTTTTAACTAGACTGTTCTATACAAAATAACATGCAAAAAGCATGATAAAACTTCTAGAAAATATGGATTTTACGAAAAATTGCACTTGTTTAAGTTCTTGGGATTAAGAAATAAAACGATTGCGAATGACTGTTGTCAAAAATATACAAGCAATCGGAAATAGAAAATCAACATTTCACATGTCAATACGATCGTAAGACTGGAAATGAAAACGCAATCGTACCTGAAAATTGTACATGTATGTGCATATTGTCATCCAGAATAAAATAATTTCAATGGTTAATATGTACGTTTGGCACATTAGACTGGAAGCCCTCTTCCGTTGTTTATTACAAACGTTTTGTGTGTGCAATACCGAGTTGGTAAAATTCACCTGTCACGAAAATCCAGTGTTTTTAATTCACATTTAGTGCCATGGAATACTTGCGAATTATTTTGGACATCTTGGAATTTGTGACAATGGACGAAAATTGGATTATAAATACCCGAAATCGTTCTTCACCAGTTCACATTCAGAAATTTTGTAGTAACAATGAATAAGAAAGGGGTTAAAAGAAAAATAGAAGAATATTTTACTGAGTTATTTTATTTTTTCTCTTACCCCAATGTATATATGTGTATATGTGTTAATAGTATTCATTTTTTTTATAAACTGATTACTACACAGAAATTATTTTCTGTTTGTCAATGTATATGTGTATATAAACAGTAATCGTGCACTTCGTTTCTTAAAGTGAAAAATGTTGTTCGTGCGCTCTGATTTTTGCGCCTACAAAATTTTCTGGGGAGAACACTGCAAACTATGCTAATTTCCACAATATTCTGTATAAAATAAATATATTTCTTAATGAGACATCAAGGCAGGCTTCTTATTGGATCAACGGGATGATCAAGGTATCCACCAAAAATTTGGTGAATATTGATATTTTGCATCATGTGAAAATGGTGAGAGGGTCAATAAGGGGTTCATGGCGAATTATATTACACCTAATTTAAACTGCTGAACGAATATTAGAGAAACAGAATCTTAAATCTAAAAAGTAAACATACCATTGGCCCATGTTCCACTGAAAAATTCAGCCAATCCAGCATGAAGTTTAGTCAGACTGGTCTCTTCACTGCAGTATCTTTCTTGTGCTGCCTCTATAAACTGTCTATGGTACCAGTAAATAACAGATGCACCATCAACTCCTCTTTCAACTGAAACATTCGAAGAATATTCAAAGAGTTCATAAAACTGATCAATGGTTTACAACTTACTTTGTGATATACATTTAATTCTAGATTTATAGTTGAAAATTTTTTTTCCACCAATGATATTAAAAAGTTGCTCCTATAAAGAAACAAGAAGGGGACACACTATATGTCTCACCTGAGTATGCACTTGGACACAGAATAATGATTATCTGATACCCGACATTTTGCAAGTCAAAAGAAAATGTGTTAAAAGAAATTGAGGTAAAGGTCAAAAGGCAGGTGTCATACCAACTTGTATCCACTTAGAACTATCTATTAACCAAATATAGTGGGTCTATGTATTAAAGTTGCTGAGAAATTGACTTAATCTCGAAAATGTGACAAAGTCACTCAAGCATGCAATTGAGGTCAAGGTCCAGAGACAGGTGCCAGACTTGTATGTACCCACTAAGAACTATCTATAGACCAAAAACAGATAGGTCTAGGTATTACAGTTGCTTAAAAAAGGACTTAATCAAGAAATTTGGATGAAAGTCACTCAAGCATGCAATTAAGGTCAAGGTCCAGAGACAAGTGTCAGACTGGCATGTACCTACCAAGAACTATCTATAGACCAAATATGGTTGGCCTAGGTATTACAGTTTCTGAGAAATGGACTTAACCAGGAAAAATTGACAAAGTCACTCGAGCATGAAATTGAGGTAAAGGTCTTCAGCCAGGTGTCAGACTGGCTTGTACCCACTAAGATCAATCTATATCAGGGTGTCAAGCCATTTTGGACCAAAACTATATAGGAAAATAGGATTTTTCAAGTTGAAAATATAGGGTAAATATAGGACAATTGCTACCAAATTTCACTCTTAATTTAGGGCCTCCACCTCCCCTACAGCAATACCTCCCTCCTTTTTACTTAAAATAAAAGTTAATACTAAGTACACATGTACCACAATTTTTATAAAAAATGTTCTAAACTAAATGTTACAAACTAAATTGTAAATGAAACCACTTTTGCTGAAACTTAGTCTTCAATTTTGGCATTTTAAACTTGTTCAATAATTCAAATCAATCTGAAACAATGAATTCAATTACAATATATTGTACCTCCCATCAGTCTCAACTGCAGAGTACTCAGGCAAATATTGTTTGACTATTTTTAGTAATTTCAAGGTAAAAAAGGGAAAAAAATGAATCTGTGTATAGTTTATTATTTAAGATTTCATTTACATTTTGAGCCTACTTAGAAACAATCTTAAGGTTACAATTTGGATGCATGGTTCATGCATATTTCATCTAACAAATAATCATCAGCAGTGCTCAGTCGGTCAGTTGAAATACAAAACAATAATTGAAAAACATTTAATAATGTTATTAAAAAGTTCTGTATTTAAAAACATAATGTAAAAATAGTACAAATGCTCTGCAGTCAAGTAACCTGTGTTCTGTGAGAGATTCACTGAAATGCAAAATATTAATTAATTACATAAAAAATCCTACATAATAAAAACAACAAATAATTTTGCTGCATAAGGTTAGCTTAATACATGTACTATGATCAATAAGTATAAGCACTAAAACCAACTACAGTCTACATACATAATGTGAATCACTCCACTAATATAATGTGATTCATTTCACTTTTATACTTTTTCTTATAATATATATTTTTCCAACTTTTTTTCAAAATATAGTAAAAAGGGTGAAAATATAGGAATTTTCAGTGAAATATAGGAGATATAGGAATTGCCTGGAAATATAGGAAAAATATAGGAATATAGGACCACTTGACACCCTGCTACATGGTTGGCCCAGGTATTACAGTTGCTGAGAAATAGATTTAACCAGGAAACTTGGATGCAGATTTTAAATTCATGTTTATGAAGTCAGTGAACCATGAAAATGAGGTCAGGGTCACGAGACAATTATACTGCGGCAAACCTTATACGATAAGCTACCTTGTGGACCATAAATCTTAATTGTAGGTATTACATGTGCAAAGTTATTAAAGTTTTACAAAAGTTTACACCGCCGGAAAGTAATACCTATATCTCGCCTCTGCGACTTTTCATCGCAGGGGAGACAAAAATTATGTGATTTTGGTTTTCAATTAGTTTAGCTATTCTGAGGAGGGGTAAAGGAAGGGTTGATATAAAATAAAAAAATCTATAACATAATTCATCAGAAAGGGGTTTTCGAAGTTAAACTAGAAATTGTATCTGTTAAGCCCCCTTTACACTGGTCGAAGACTGTGCTACGCTCTCCACGACCTCTACGATCGCCAAGATCGCAGCAGGGTCGTGGAAAAATTGGAAAACCATCTTCAGTGTAAAGGTATTCACGACACCCCTACGATCAAAATATGTTTTTTTCGATAATCTTTCACGTTGCTACTATGCTCTCCTTCGTTTTTGCTACGATGCCTGCGTTTCTGGTACATTCAAGCTACGACAATAACACGATCACACGACGCCCCTAGGCCGATGTTGTACGACCTCTCACGATTGTGACACGGCATCGATACGCGCTTGACGATCGTAATACGTTGTCACTACGCTGCTACGACCTTGCTACGTTGTTCTCACGATCTAGCCACGATCAACAAATAAACTATATAAAAGGACAATTTCTTGCTTGAATGTATATTAGTTCTCACTACGATGTCTCACTACGATGTCACTACGATGTCTCTGCGCTTCCTCTATGACCAGCAAATAAACTATATAAAAGGACAATTTCTTGCTTGAATGTATATTAGTTCTCACTACGATGTCTCACTACGATGTCTCTGCGCTTCCTCTATGACAGCGGTACGATGTCTGTACGATCTAAAGTGGCGAAGACCTCGCTACGTAAATTTTGAGCATGTTCAAAACAGTCGTGGCACCTGGAGATTGTACTACAACCTATCAGGCGCAATGCCGACCACACTACGCTACTTGAAGACCTCAGTACGACCCCACTAAGATGTTCCACGATCAAAACATTTTTTATGGTCGTAGTGCAGTCTTCGTTCAGTGTAAAGGGGGCTTAAGACATGGATGCCCCGCCTAAAATGTAGGTCATCATGTACGAATGCTCAGTACTATCAAAAGCACATCCACTGATGAAGAACACTATGCTTAGTTCCAAAGAAATGAACCTAAACGCAAAACTTAACCAGAGTCCCTCAAGCATAAAATGTAGGTCATAATGACCCAATTCTTGTATGAATGCTTAGTAGTACAAAAGGCACATTCACAGATGAAGTTTCATTGATACACTATGCTTAGTTCCTAAGAAATGAACCTAAACACAAAACTTAACCAGAGTCGATGAAGCATAAAATGTAGGTCATAATGACCCAAACATTGTATGACTGATCAGTACTACTAAAGGCACATGCTCAAGCATAAAATGTAGGTCATAATGACCCAATTATCATATGACTGCTCAGTACTATGATGAAGTTTCATTGATACACTGTGCTTAGTTCAAAAGAAATGAACCTAAATGTAAAACTTAACCAAAGTCACTGAAGCATAATGTAGGTCATAGCAACCCAAGTGTTGCTGAACTGCATTGTATTATACAAGAAGACTGTAGTGGTGAAATATCATGGAGCTTAACGCAAAACTTAACCGATCTGGATGTACGTATGGACAAGGGTAAATCTATATGCCATGGCCACATTCGTGGTGGTGCATAAAAATGAACAGCTTAATAGATTTCCTGGTGGATAACAAAGTTTCAACATTCTTGCTAAGTTTGACTGCACAGTTGACTATTCTTATATCAATTGTGGACAGAACATTCCTTATTTCGAGAATCATCAAATGTATAAATTAAAACTGGTTTCCACTTACTTTAAAAAGAACTTTATTAAGCTGAATACTGATTACTAAGGGGATTGTTTACGAGTAACATGTAATATACTAAATGCAAGGACATGGAAGGAAATAATTATCATGTCTAAACACAAAGAAATTAGGAAAAGATATAGCCAAAGTGTGATAATTAAAGTGATGCATACCCAAATATTTCTGGAGATCATGACGTAATCTGACAAGAAGTAAAGGAGGAAGACGTCGTACAGGTGGCGTCCAATACACATATACATCATTTAATACTTCATCATCACATCCTAATATATCTTCTAATTCAGTTTCCGTCAAGCCTAGTTTGGCTGAAATAGAAATTATTTATTTCCTGACTACATTTATTCTCCGTCATCTCCAGGAAAGAGATGCAACAATAAATGCACAAAAAGCCCATTATATAATGTATATAAATTACTGTCATTTTAAATTCCTTTAAATAAAGAAATATCATAGATATACTAGATTTATAGTTAGATGTATACCTTAACTGGATATATTTGCATATCAAACCATAATATTTATGAAAAAGGGGGCATAATAATTTGCATCCAAATACATGTATACATTTCACATGCAAATGAGGAACTATTTTTCTTTTGCCATGTGGTTTACAATTATACAAAGATTTCATCCCACAAATTATTTTCTCTACTAAAAAAAAATAAATATTAGATTTAATGCATCTTCTGATAGGTTAAATTTGTGAAGTCTATCATCTCATAGACTAATTTTTTTCTTCCTTAAAGGGAATCCCTATATTAAGACCTTATAGCAACACTGGGGATTACATTTTAAGGATTAAATGTAACTTTGAAAAATTTGAACCAACCTCAATGCATGTGATGCACACTTAAAACTAACCTGCTATTCAGTGTGCACCATGTGACTAATTTTATTCCTTCATAAACATTACAGTCAAAACCTTAAATGATTGACTGCAAAACCATTAGACTTTCAATATATACCTGCAGTCAAATAGCCCAAGGTTTTAGACACAAATATCTTTCCATGTTGAGTCTCCATTTTGGCAAATAGGCCATTTATAGCTTCTCTGACAGTCTGGTACAACTGAATGTTTGACATATCCATATATGATGTCCATTTTGAAGCTTCTAAGAAACAGAGATTCAGGTAAAGAGGAAGTTGACACTGCTCATATGCCTCTAGAAGCAAGGATTCCTGTGCAGATGTCAGCTTCCTTTCCTTCTTCTTCAACCAATAGTTAAGTATCATAATGACATCCTGTTTGGAAATTTTGTTTACTGGAATAAAATGATCTGCTGGAACTTTGTTCTGAAAGTAATTAATAAAAACCATTTTAAAATTCTAATGATTAACAAAAAACACCAAGTTTATATGTTATGTAGAACCTATGAGATGGATGTTTTATATTACCAATACATTAAAATATGCTATGAATTAATTTTATTCAAATGCCAGTCTGTGAGAAATAGATGTTCTGGCTTTTAAATATGAACCATAAATATACATATTTAAGTGTGAATAACCACAACGGCATTTAAAGCAATAATTGTTTCTGTTTGTTAAAATTTTAAAAGCATATAATTATATGCAATTCAAATCTGGTATAATTTTTTTTACAATTACTGAAAAGACCAACTGAGTGAATATATATATTTGGTAGTTTGCATGAAAAATCTATGTACAAATTTTTCTGAAGGAAAATACTGAATTTCAAAGTAATTTCTTTAAATTACTTTCAAATTTGGAAAAGCTTCATATTTGGCATCTTCTAATGTGGAAACAACAAATCGAACATTTGACTTGAGAACTTCTGGTATCCACATAACAGTTCTGGCATTGTATGAAGTATCCAGCTGATCTAAAGAATCCAGTACGATAACTAATGGATCAGTGACCTGTTTTAATGTCTCCCTAAATACTATCTCCACTTCCTGAAAGCTCTGTAAATAAACCAATGAGGATAATACTTCAGGCAAAATTTTAATTTTCATCTACCAGTGTGTCATTGTCACAAGAGGGGAAATTTTGCCTCATTTGTTCTATTTTTATCTGTACTACCAATTGTAAATGAATAACTCTTAAAATAAATCTGATTTTGAAGATCTTCAAAAACGTCACTGCTCAAGTTTAGTATATTTTGGAGGATTTCCTGTTAATGTGGTTGTCCTCATTCATGATTCAGATATTTTTCAATTTTGGACATATTGAATAGTTCCAAACATGTTCAATACGTTATACAGTTGACTCTTAAAATTTTAACACATTTCAAACAAACAAAAATAACTCAAGAAAAACTGTCTGGTCCCTGTGGGTTCAATGAGGAATACATACTACTGTATATAAATTATACAAATCTCCTTCCTCAGTTATAAGGATGATAAAAACTTTTTTTTCTAGAGATTCCAAATTTCTTTTAATCATATATAATAGATTTATTATTCAAAACTTACTTCTTTCAATAATCAAGATTACCTTTGGGAAAAGTGGAGTCATGCCTTTAGCTTGTCTGATCTGTTTTGTTATACTCTGCAGTAGGTCCAAAAGATTTGAACTTTTTGGAGTTGTGCCCAGAAATCTGAAGAAATATAGATTTTTTGTGAATACTTTTAAGACCATTATGATAATGCAATTACAAGTATTATTTATTATAGAAAGTAAATGTAAACACTTCAAATCCTTTCTATGGCATCTTGCATCTATCCTCTTGGTTGGATATATCATTACAAAAGAGCATATGAACTTAAGTAAAGATTTATCATTAAATAAGCATGTGGGTTCTGCTGGAACATTGAATTCATTCTTGGAACATGTTTACTACACTAAATATAAAGAAAACTTTGTAAGAATCTATGTCAAGGTGAAATCTGTCTCTTACCTTAAAACTACTGTAGCCTTTCCGTCAAACCATTCAAATGATTGTTTGGCTATCATTGCCATCAGTGAAGTTTTCCCACAGCCTGATTCTCCATGAACTACTAAAACACGTTTCCTTTGACTTAATTGGCCCTCTCCGTATTTTTGGTGATTTTTCATGTATCCTTCCACTGCCTATAATTTAGCAGTATTAATATCACATCGTACATCAAATAATAAATTTAAATATCATGTTTATTGCATTAAAGTTTGGTGAAAATGACAAAAATATTAAAACATGTTCTCTCAGCAAGATTTTTTCAATACTGTCAAACCTGTCTATAAAGGGCACCCGAGAGACCAGAAAAAATGTCCTTTATGAGCAGGTGGCCTTTATACAAAGGTTAATTTTACATGTTTTTGTTATAGAATGGGACTTTTACACAATGCCCTTTAGAGACATTGATTTGCTATATAGAGGTTCCCTTCAAAGCAGGTTTGACTGTACATGTATATTCCTACATGAAACTTAAAATTCATCTGTGGCAGCCATATCTTAATAGGCACACAATTAGTCACTGATATCATTCTGAAAAAATAAATATTTTATTTGGATGATTTCTGCCAACTGCTTTGTGTTGGCCCTGTGGCATAAAAAAATCAGAGTAAAATTGAAGACTGAAGACAGACACCAAGTGATGGAAATACATGTAGGTCACATGACCCTATAATAATGAAGAGCCAAATTTGTTAAAATATAAATTCTACATACATCTAATATATCTTTTCTGCCTTGGAAATCTTCACATTTGGATCTACAAAATAACAAATGCTGTTTACATTCTTCTCTAACGGAATCAGCTGTTTTTTTCTTCCCTGTAGCCAAAACTGGGTCAATCATCTGTTTCAGTTTCTCTTCGGTATCAACAGCAATCTTGTCCAGGTAATCACTATGGTCTTTAATAGTTGGATCTATACCTTAAAACGTATATCAAATTTGTACTATTTTCTTTTACCCATTACCCATATAATGTATGGGAATTCTTCAATAATCTGAGGTAAGAATAGAAATCCTTGTCCCTTATATTCTGGACTAAATATTTCCTGTTATGGATGTTCACTTTGGGAATTCCTTATATTTATTCAAAATTTTATCATTTCTACCAAAATTGAAGCTTTTTTCATCATCATTATTACAATTATGTCATCTTTTATACATACTTCTGAAAATTAATGAAGACCTATTATTGATTGACACAAGATTTATATACAAAAGGGACTTGACATAAAGGGTACTTCAAATAATTCTAAAGATTACCCAGATAACAATACTTTGTTGGGCCAATGTTGGCGATCGGCTGGCACTGTTGGCAGATGGTTGGCGTTGGCGGCACAACAATGGCCCAACATTGGCCCAACACAGATCACCCAACGGTTATTCTAATGCTGTTGGGCCAACATTGGCCTAACATCACTTTACCAAACTTGAAGGTTATTCTGTTGGCCCATTGTTGGCTCAATAGTTCCGAGCCGACTGTTATTTTTTAATTAATGGGTAATGTCATACATTTTTTTCAGTGTATTCTCGCATATTTTATATATACAAATACATGAAATATGGAAAATTGGTATAGATTTCCTAAAACAATATTCGTTAATTTGTCCTGCGCCCGATGTTAGTTTTTTAATAATTGCACAATATTCACAACTGCCTTTTAAAACCATAAATTAATATATATTGGATATAAAATATATGTTTTATAAGATATGAAGTTTTATAAAATTATCTAAAATGTGTTGCTGATAAAAAAAATCCTTTCATCTTATTAATTTTTCTGTGTTGTGAATATTTGTTTCCGGTTAATAGATATCAATCTTTTGTAAATGTGTGAGTGAGAATGTGGTCTAGATGCTTCAATAAAGATAAACAGCTGTTTTTTTATTATACAAGGAGTGTAGAGTCTTTGTTCTCTCATTTATATAAATGGTCTAGATGCTGCAATAAAGATAAACAGATGTTTTTGATTATACAAGGAGTGTCAGTTCTCTAATTTATAAATTTCGCGCCTTTCATTAGCTTCTTTGTCTCTGGAACCATATAACAAGGTCGACATAATCACCTGGTGATTTCAATACACAGAATACACCCAACTGAATCAGCTTTATCATATTTTTAAAACACAATGTAAGTAAATTTGTATTTTATACTTTTATTTGTTTTTTGAAAAAGTTAATTCAAGGATTTGTAGGTTAATCCTAATCCTTGGTTTGTTTAAATTGTCTATAATCCTGGTGATTTTTTTTATGATAGGCAGTCGATAGGAGACATATACTAAATATAAGAATGGTTATTTGTTTAGTTAAATAAATGTAAAAGGATTGAAACATGCAACATATTAAATTGTCTGAAAGGCGGAAAGAATATGTTGCTGATAAAAAATATCGTTACGATTTTCTTTCTGTGTTTGGAATATTGATGTGAAAGTTAAACTTGACTGTATTTGATGTTGATATGGGCAAAAATAGTACAGCTTTTCTAATGTATAATTCTATGTGAAAAAAAGATTCGCCTAGCTGGTTATCCTAATTTTCATGATTTTAGTACCTTCAGTATGATAAAGTTTTCATTTTTTTAACAATCTTTTGGAACTTATATTTTGTAAGTCAAGAAATGTTCTTTAAATACATAAACCTAGCCTGTTTTGATTTCTTTTTTTGGTTTAAAAGAAAATGTACATTTAATGATTTTGTCTTTTAATAAGTTGGATTAACAATCAGAGTTCGTTTTTAATAAATAATATTTTTTTTGTAATCCTGGACAAAAAGCGAATTTCATAATTTTATTTTGTCATTTTAATTAAGCTAGTTTATACTGTGAGAAACCCAAGCAACATATTTAAAAAATAAGCATCTGTAATAAAACAAAGATATCAAGTTAACATAAATGACTTCTATTACTTCTTCTAGGTCGATCATCTTGGAACCATAGGCGGCAATAGTTGCATAGAATGCACAAGACACCAATTAAAATACTGTTTCTCTAACCATCTAGATATATAACGAGCAGAAATGAAAAAAATTGGCAGAACAGGAAGAGCAGACGGAAAATACCCAAAATAAAATCACTCTGTCTCAGATATAATGTTTTTTCTTCCCTATTTTAAGGTCATTAGATCAGAGGTATTCAGGTTCAACTTATGTTGGTATTTTTTATTTCCTAACCAACCCATGTTGGCGCACTGGTGGCAGATTGTTGGTAGAAAAGTAAAAGGTCATTATAAAAAAAAGATTGGCATTTGGTTGGCAGTTTGTAGAATTTGTTGGCAAATTATTGTTGGTCCAACGTAATTCCCTACTGAAATAGTTGGCAGATTGTTGGCAAATTGTTCAATTTGTTGGCAAACTGTTGTTGGGCCAACGGAGGGCCAATGAGCAAAATTACATTGGCCCAACGTAATTTGCCAACGTTGGCCCAACAATGTTGCCAACGAAATGCCAACGTTGGCCCAACACATGATTGCTATCTGGGTATGAACTGGCCACTTTTCAATCAAATATTTATTGCCTCCTTTTAAATCTTACAATAACTGTACTAATATAAGTCCTTTTATATAATAACACAGTCATATGCATAGTTAGAAATAATGATAACTAATATATGATAAATCAAACAGAGGGGAATTTCCCAGTAGAATAAACATAAAAATATGTTCAAGAAACCAAAAAAATTTAAGACCAATTTGAGACTGAACAGCAATATTTTCGTTTGATCAATAATCATACCTTTTCCATGCCATTTTATATCATAGGACAAAATGTTATCTTTAGGAAGTTTATCTTCCATGTCAGATTTTAAGTCCAGTATTAATTTTTTCACCATCTTCAAATTTGCTGCTGAACCATTACATTCTAAATGCATAAAACAATTAATGATTAATCTATATGCAAATATAAAACCATTAAAAATAGTGAAACTTTAAATATACTGTTTACAAATATGAGCAAAAGAAAACAATTATTCTAATAAAAGATATAGAATATAATGAAATATTAAAACAATTCATCAATTAAAAGTTATAGTTTATATGAGAAAGTTCACAGATATTAAGAGTTGATCTAAATAAAATATTCACAATTTTTAACTAAATGAATGTGTATTTTTGTACTATCTAACATGCACTATATAGTTACTTCCTGACTGATTCATGTTTTGATTAATATTAAATATTATTACCCTTTTACATGTATGTTTTATTAGAACATGTGTGCACACTATATTTTTTACTATTTTATCCATTTTGCTCTGATAATGAAGCATTTGGGTCAATAAGGAATCGTGCACAATCACAAAATCTGTTGTCCAGGTCAATAGTTAAGGTTTTTATTGATCGGTAATTGAGGTATTCAGATTAATGATAGTTGTTGGCAATTGCAAATTTACTGCCTGAAGTAATATTTAGGGTGATTTATTTGAATCGTTTGAATTTGACTGAATTTTAAATTCATTCAGAAAGTGACAACGTAAAAAAGAGAAAAATCCACTTCTTAACTCACAAGGATTGCAAATTTTCCTGATGAATGTTGGTGTTTCTCTGTCATTACTCTAGCTTCTTACAATTATAACATATGGCCAATTTCACTAAACTTCCGAATAAACCCAATATAAAATTCCTCTAACATCAATTAACATTCAATTTTGCTGGTTTTAAAAGTAATAACAGCAAAGCATAGAAACTCGTTTTTCAATTAATCTACATGCATTTTGTTTTTGTCAATAAAAACATCCTGCAAAGAAAAACTGAATTTGAAAACCTCTTCAACACCAATGTATCATACAGTAATACATATTTTATAAAGATATATGAACATACAAATTTATGTTAGCATTCAATAGCCCCTTCAACTGTTAACACAACAATTCCAAATTAAGCATCATGCTAGCATACAGTCATGTAACTTACAATTAATCTACATCAAATTCTGACCCTGTGAAATTGATTAAAAGAACAGATCACAATTTAAACAAATGAATTTGAAATGTTTAATTTATAAAAATGAAAAAGGTTACAATACAAAACACAAATATTTTTTCTGATCAACATTGCAACGTACAATAAATCATTATAATAAAATGTTTTCCTTCCTAATGAACACAATTTTAAAGAAACTTTATACTCCAACTTCATTTAAACACCTAAAACATGAAAAAGGCAAAACAAATTTCATTTTTTTTACTAAATAAAGAGTGATGAATATAATAGCAAGCGCTATAGGAGCATATGCATTTTCTACATATGGGTCATTTAGAAAAGTCTTTGTTTAATTGAGGCAGCCACTAAGACTAGAAAAAGTTCTGTTCGCCGGAAATGAAAGTAAGGGAAATAACTTGCTTCAAATTATAATTTTAGAATCAGAATCGTGATACCGGAAATGAGTTTCTGGAAACGGTTTGCATCATTGGCCACACCAACAGTATATTATTCTGGTTCACAAATTGATGCTGAGAGTGCTTACACTATTATATTACACTCTTACCTTATTATACACTATTCCATGATAATAAAATCGTTTCACTAATCAAAACTTTAAAAAAAAAATTATTTTGTATATTCCAGTTTTTAACAGATGTACATCGTATAGAGTACTTTACATACCCATAAATCTGGAGACATAATAAGATGGTTCCAGTTCCTCTATGTCACTGATGTTACGTTTCAACCAAATGCATTTTTTGCCAACATCCTGATTTGCTTTCAACAATCCATGCATAATTTCATTATGAGTAACTGTAGAATATAAGTTAACATTCCTTTTGATTTGGTTTTTAATGGGTCAACCAAAAGCTTTAGTTCAGCAGTCTTGTTAAAAAAACTAGAATTACATTGTAAGGGGTAATTTACATTTTCAAATTAAAGAAACTGTTATTTTGTCAACTCTGGTATGTTAAACACTTAAATTTATTATTGCTAAGAAAACAGCATCGAACTTAGATAAAAATAAAATACACAAAAGGGAGGTAAATTTGTATATTTCATTCTTTCTTAAACATACTTGATATTTTCATTTTATGTGCATCTTCTGGTGACAAGGCTTTGTCAGCTGCCAGCACAAAAGCTTCCAGCATTGTATCACTCTCTTCCCACCATGCTGCTCTGGCTTTTCCTTGCTTTTCCTTATCATTGTTAAGAATGAAGTCTGGAAAATGGGTGCTGACTGGCTGAAGTACATATTTTGCTGGAACATTATTTTCATCTTTAACATACCATCTGACGATGAGAAAAAATTTGTGTATATATCTCAAGTATACAGAATTTTGTTTAAGCTGTAAAAGCAACAAACTCAGGCCTACTTTATGGATTGTTTCTATAACCATGTGACAATCACAACAAGCCTGCCTGTTTTTACCAAGCTCAGGCCTACTTCATGAATTGTTTCTATAACCATCTGACAATTACAACAAGCCTGCCTGTTTTTACCAAACTCAGGCCTACTTTAAGGATTGTTTCTATAACCATCTGACAATCACAACAAGCCCACCTGTTTTTACCAAACTAATACCAAGATTTTTTGTCTGTTGAAAAATTAAGTTCAAAATCTTATCAATGTAAATCATGTGTAGTCAATTTGAGTTACTTAATCTGACATAACCATCACTTCTTATACATACACAGTATATGTTGTCTTTAGTATGAACTCATTATAATCACAGACAGGATAGATTATCGGTTATCTACATTTATAGCCAGGGCAGTGATATTGTACCCTGAAGCACTGGTCTTCCACGATATAATGTTAAAATAAATAAATGTGTGTCAACTAAAGCAGAGAGAATACAAATAAGATATCATAATGAGGTAACCAGGACATTTAATGAGTGGGGGGCCTGGGTTTTTAACTGACCCCCTTTAACCAATTAACAGCCAATCTTTATTCCAAAGAAGAGATAATAATACTACATGATAACAAAATGAATAGCTTCCATACTTACTTTGATAACATTTGCCTCTGATCGCTGATATCTACATATTTGTATACTTTGTTAAATGTTTCCACATCAACCTCTCTTGGTAATGTTCTGTATCCATATTTATGTGATAAAAGAGTCTGAAGATAAAAATAATAATTTAAACAATTGTTATTAGTACTCTGTCTATAAACATGAAAAGCTCAATTAATTAATTTAAGCCGATGTTGACAATATTTTCAGAGGGGTTACAATATACTCTGTCGCCCTCTTAGAAATTTGTTATTTATTTTATTATACTGAATGTCTTGGATTTTATGAGCGGGTGACAGTATAAAATACCACCCGCTGTTTCTTTCCAGCGGGTGACAGTATAAAATATCAACCGCTCTGTATTTCTAGTGGGTGATCGAGTAGTATACCACATTCTTGTAAACCAATGAAAATACATTAAAAGTAGAGAAATTTACATAAAGTATTATAAAACTAAGAACTGATACTAAAATTTCAGAATCAATTATCATCAATTAAACTGACCCTTTAAAAAGTTGTAAAATGGTGGCATTTAACTTCTTAAATGGACTATTGAACTGACAAATCTATTAATACTAATTATGCATTCTTTGTTTATATCAAAGCTTTATTTTTCATTTGTATGCTCTGCATATTCTGCGTGTCATTTGAACTGACAAATCTATTTATACTAATTATGCATTCTTTGTTTATATCAAAGCCTTATTTTTCATCTGTATGCTCTGCATATTCTGCATGTCATTTGTTTTCTATATGTTGATTAAAAGTTTGATAGAAAAAAATCTTTGTATTTCCAAGCTGACAACAGGATTCACCACTGCTAGAAATCATACAAAATCAGTATTTTTTAACATCACAATTTAACAAGAGGCTCTCACGAGCCTGAATCGCTCACCTGCCAAACAATGCACTATAAACTAAATTAATATATTAATGTTTGTTGTAAATTAAACTGAGTATTAAAGGTCATGTAAAATGCTGAAAATACCTTTAAAAGCCTTTCAAGAACCTATGGAAAGTTTGTTCTGGTTACCTATGTGACCTTACATCTTTGGCATCTAAAAAGTGAACTCTCTTTTTCTGAAGTACCACAGTTTCAATTACATGTACTTGAAAAGGAAATATTGCAGAAACAATCATGCTAAGTTTCATCCAAATCCCCCTAGTAGTTTCAGAGGAGAAGATGTTTGAAAATTTGTTAACAATGATGATGACGGACACCAACTGATGGCAATTAAAAGGTCACATATTATGAAGTTTAATCATTGTTATACAACATTCTCATCATCACCATTCACTAAGGATATAATGTTTACTTTAAAAACCAAATATTGTTGAAATCCGAGCAAGTGTAAACTAGAGGCTCACCAGAGCCTGTATCGCTCACCTGGAGTCTGGTTTTCATTGGACAATTAATCAACTATTTGACCAAGTTTGTTGCAATTGGTTCAATTGTTCCATGTGTTCAGGGAAAATTTATTTGACAAAAAAGGGCAATAACTCCGAAATGGGTTTTGGGATTTCCTTTAAAATTACAAGGTAGGTAGACCTCAACATGGCAAATATTTTTCAGATTTACATTTCACTTCTATCTCAAATAGTTTTGGAGATAAATGACGAAAACTGTTAAATTTTGAAAATTTGACGAAAAAAGGGCAATAATTCCTAAATGGGTTTTGGGATTTCCTTCAAAATTTCAGGGTAGGTAGATCTTGTCATGCTGATCAATTTTACCCCATGTCAGATTTTTGATATCTGTAACGGTTTTTAAGTTATAAGCTAAAAACAACACATGCACCCCTATATTCTATTTTTAGCTACGATGGCCACGTTTTATGTCAGATCAAAATAAATTGAGGATCGTTTGTAGAGGACATGTCATAGATCATTCCTATTAAGTTTCAAACCAATCGGCCCAGCGGTTTGAGAGGAGAAGATTTTTGAAAATCAGCCAATCAGAAACAAGAATTGCCTCTGGTGGCCATGTTTCTTGACCAATCAGAACTAAATGAGGAAACTTTGTTGAGGACCTTCCATACACCACTCATGCAAAGTTTGGTTGGAATTGGCCAAATGGTTTCTGAGGAGAAGATGTTTGAATGAAAAGCTAACGACGGACGGACGATGGACGGACGGACGGACGACGGACGCCAAGTGATGGCAAAAGCTCACCCTGGCCATGGCCAGGTGAGCTAAAAATGGCGGGGAAAATGGCAGCCATTTTTAAAATAGCCGTCCAAAACAAACTTTCATCATCACCATTCAACTCAGGATACCATGTTTACCCTGAAAGTAGCTCTCATCTTCATTTTCTTTCTATAATTCAGGAAAAAATAGCAAAAAACAGCATTTTGACCCCTATGTTCTATTTTTAGTAACGGTGGCCATGTTTTTCAGCGGATCAAAAGTCTGGTTTTCATTGGACAATTAATCAACTATTTGACCAAGTTTGTTGCAATTGGTTCAATTGTTCAGGGAAAATTTGTTGAAGATTTATTTTTCATAAGGTTTAATGTTAAAATATGTTCCCTGATGGTGGTAGTCCTGGCAGAAAGTTGATAAAATTGACCAGGAATAAGGGTGAACCTTAAATAAATGTAACAGAACCCGACCTCAAATTACACAAACCATTAACTCCTAAATGGGTTTTGGTATTTTCTTTAAAATTTCAGGGTATGTAGATCTCAACATAGCAAACATTTTTCGAATTTACATTTCACTTCTATCTCAAATAGTTTTGGAGATAAATGACGAAAAATGTTAAATTTTGAAAATTTGACGAATAAGGGCAATAACTCCTAAATGGGTTTTGAGATTACCTTCAAAATTTCAGGGTAGGTAGATCTTGTCATGCTGATCAATTTTATCCCATGTCAGATTTTTTATATCTGTAACGGTTTTTAAGTTATAAGCCAAAAACAACACATGCACCCCTATATTCTATTTTTAACTACGACAGCCATGTTTTATGTCAGATCAAAATAAATTGAGGATTGTTTGTAGAGGACATGTCATAGATCATTCCAATTAAGTTTCAAACCAATCAGCCCAGCGTTTTCAGAGGAGAAGATTTTTGAATGAAAAAATTTTGAAAATTTGACAAAAAAGGGCAACAACTCCTAAACGGGTTTTGGGATTTCCTTTAAAATTTCAGGGTAGGAAGATCTCAACATGGCAAACATTTTTCAAATTTACATTTCACTTTTATCTTAAACAGTTTTGGAGATAAATGACGAAAAATGTTAAAATTTTGAAAATTTGACGAAAAAAGGGCAATAACTCCTAAAAGGGTTTTGGAATTTTCTTCAAAATTTCAGGGTAGGTAGATCTTGTCATGCTGATCAATTTTACCCCGTCAAATTTTCGATATCTGTAATGGTTTTTGAGTTATTAGAAAAAAAAACAGCAATTTACCCCTATGTTCTATTTTTAGCAACAGTGGCCATGTTTTTCATCGGATCAATATAAAATGAGGATCGTTTGTGGAGGACATGTCATATATCATTCCTATGAAGCCTCGATCCAATCTGCCCAGCCGTTTCAGAGGAAAAGATTTTTGAAAATCAGCCAATCAGAAACAAGAATTGCCTCTGGTGGCCATGTTTCTTGACCAATCAGAACTAAATGAGGAAACTTTGTTGAGGACCTTCCATACACCACTCATGCAAAGTTTGGTTGGAATTTGCCAAATGGTTTCTGAGGAGAAGATGTTTGAATGAAAAGCTAACGAAGGACGGACGACGGAAGACGGACGCCGGAAGACGGACGCCAAGTGATGGCAAAAGCTCACCCTGGCAATAGCCAGGTGAGCTAAAAAGCCAAAAATATAAAAAAAGGGCAATAACTCTAACATCAGTTGACAGATTTTGACGAAAATCAGCACACGGGTAGCTGTCATCATGCTAAACACTTTCAACCTTCAGAATTTGCCATAACCTAATCATTTTTGAGATATTTGCGAAAAACTGTTGTTTGACCCCTATGTTCTATTTTTAGTAACAGTGGCCATGTTTTTCGACGGATCAAAAATCGAAGCAAAAACTTTGTGCAGGATACCCTAAGGAACAATCATGCTAAGTTTTATACAAATCCATTCAGTAGTTTCAGAGGAGAAGATTTTTGAAAAATTGTTAACAAGGACGACAGACGACGACGGACGCAAAGTGATGAGAAAAGCTCACATGGCCTTTTAGGCCAGGTGAGCTAAAAAGTCATTTCCACATGTTCCATTAGTTCAAGTGTTGCTGAGGTTCTAACATCAATATGTACCGGTATACGCAGCCAAATATAACAGATAGTCTTTTCACTGACAATAACCATTAGTTAATCAATGGTTACTGTTATCAACAGACTGAACAACACAAATTCAAATTTGATCAAACAAGATTCACTTGTAAATTTTATACAAACCAAAAAATTGGGTCCAGCTGAGTATTTCTGGCAGTTACCAAGTTCTTCAAGACAAATATCAACTGACATGTGGTCATTGGTAGCCTCATCTCGAATTCCCCACCTCATGTCAACAATCTGAAATTCAAATCCATTCTGCTGGCAGTAAGTTTTTAAATTTGGGAAAGTCTTCTCCATCAATCTGTTTCTTTCATACTTTGTATCTGAAATACAAAATAAATAACAAACATGTAAGCTGACATAAAATTAGATATTTTTCAAGTAAAATATATTATATATAAATTTATAGCAACAATGCACAATTTGTGATTTCAAATTAGGATGAAAACAGAGATAACTAGAACTGTGAGGGGACATCATTAACTATACTCCCTGCAGCTGTTAATTTAACGGACTAGGGCATCCTTATCATGGTGAATTGTCTCACAATTTCTAAGTCCAACTGTATATAACTGAGGGAACAAAAGGGTATAAAATTATGGGAAAAAGTATTGGACAGGACATACTTTGCATGCGAACATCTACGTACTAGGATCTAACAGTATGCAAAGTTTCATTAACCTCTGATAAGGTATTTTGAGAAACTGCGGGTACAAAAAAAATCTGGACAGACAGACATACATACAGACAGATGGACAGGCTGATTCCTATATACCCCCCAGGGGTATAAAAATACAAAAAAAGAACAAGATAAGTTGAAACTGCCTAACTTGTTTAACCACTATGTTTACATCCTATATATGCCTGTCCCAAGCCATTAACATGTTTTTCCAGTGGTGTATCTCATCTGTTAATTAACTGAATGTTTAATCCTACTATATTACATTAAATTGCCCTTTTGTGTACAGCAAACTAGGGAGAAATGTTGTCAAAGAGGAAATATCAATTATTGTTTTACTTACTAATATAACATGACCAACATAAAAAAAATTTCACTTTAGTCATTTTTCATTATAACCTCAACAAAATCTCCTGTTTTACCATCATTTTAAAGTACCTGTAAAAGTACTGCTTGTAAATATCCTGATAATTTTTGCCTGGGATGGAAAATCTTTGGAAACATCTCCCTGTATTACAGAGTCCTTTTTAACAGTATCATTTAGTAATGACATGGTATCATTGATCATCTTCAACAAATCATCACTTTTCTTTTTCAGATCCTCAAGCTCATCTCGCTGTTTTTTTGTCAATTCTTTTTTCTTTGGACTGTTACCAGAATCAAAATTTTTAGTCTGTTCACCATCTACATTGTTTTGTTTTTGAGATGGCTGATGAACTAATGCACCTGGTACACTTTTCTGATGACCACTAGAATAAGTTTTGTCAGTGGTTGGATTTTCAGATCTTGCATTCTGATTTGAATTTGACAAACTGACATGGGATTTAGTATCTGGTGTTTTTACAGTTGTACTTAGGCCTTTACTAATAGAACTACTACTATCTTCATGTTTCCTAAGAAATAAAAAATAAATGTAAGATTGAAACAATGTAAAGGGATTTCAGGTCATTTGGAAAAATACTTCAGATACAAAAGAAAGGGCTTCACTAAGTGCAGCATAATACGAACATATCATATCGACAGGTGAACAGTTGAAGTAAGAATGGACACACTATTATGTTTGACCCAATCTAGTTTTGGATATTATAATATACATTACACAGTAATATTTGACCTACCAAAAAAGATGAAAAATACACACACAAAAATTAAAATCTTATGTTTCCTCCAAAACTTATAATTTTATCCTCTTTGACCCCCTATTATCTTGGTAACAATAAAAGATACAAAAATTTGTTCACATACTAATGAAAGCACTCATCAAGATAAATTCCCACTGAAATCGAATGAAAATTTTTTTTAGATGTTCTCCAAAATGACTAATTTTGGTCCCTTTTAATCCCTTGTATCTCTGTTAAAATTAAGTAAGTAAGTAACGTGTTTATAATAATTCAGGGCTCACCAAACTGGACGATTAGGGCGATTAAGTCGCCTAATGTTTGCCAATGTCACCCTGTCATCGGCTCCAGAGCGACAAATGAGTCGCCCTGTGTTTTTAAGTAAGGCGCCTCTAAACAACGTACATAATCAGCTGCGTCTGAAGACCGTTATTGTCATTAAAAATCTCGAGCCGCCATTTTTTTTCTTGGAGATCAAAGGAGAAGGGGAAAGAAACAACAAAAAGTAAGCTAGAAAATGGCGGCAATCAGAATTCTCGTGATTTTTCATTGGTCACGGTGTTTTTTACCGAACGGTAACAATATGTAGACCTTATTTAAAAAATAAATTTAGCGGATTTTGACATATCTATGCACAAATGGAAATTTTGTCAATACATGTATTGATTATTAAGGTGTTCAAGCAAGGTGAATGGGAGGATTTTAAGAGTATGTTTGAGAAAAAATAATAGTAAAGATTATAGATAAATAAATATTAAACAAGAGGCTCAGTGGGCTGAGCCTGTATCGCTCACCTGGCAGTCACAAACTTTTGATTTGACAGACTAGATTGATTCTGGAAACTTTGTAAATGATCTTCTATAAATGCTTCATACCAAGTATAAGTTCATTGGCCAAATGGTTTCAGAGGAGAAGTTTTAAATTTTGACCGATTAGAACATATAAAGATTTCTGGTGGCAATTTTGTTTCACGGACTAGAAAGATTTATGCAAAGTTTGTAAAGGACCTTCCATAGATGCTCCATACCAAAAATCAGTTCATTTGGCTTTACGGTTTCAAAGGAGAAGAACTTTTAAATTTCGACCAATCAGAACATGTAAATGCTCATGACGGCCATTTTGTTTCACGGACCAGGAAGATTTATGCAAACTTCCTAAAGGACCTTCCATAGATGCTCCATACCAAAAATCAGTTCATTTGGCTTTAAGGTTTCAGAGGAGAAGTTTAAAATTTTGACCAATCAGAACATGTAAATGTTCATGGCAGCCATTTTGTTTCACGGACCAGGCTGATTTATGCAAATTTTGTAAAGGACCTTCCATAGATGTTCTATATCAAAAATCAGTTCATTTGGCTTAACGGTTTGTAAGGAGAAGAAGTTTTACATTTCAACCAGTCAGAACATGTAAATGCTCATGGCGGCCATTTTGTTTCACGGACCATGATGAGTTATGCAAAGTTTGTAAAGGACCTTCCATAGATCATCCATACCAAAAATCAGTTCAATTGGCTTTACGGTTTCAGAGAAGAAGAACTTTTAAATTTCGACCAATCAGAACATGTAAATGCTCATGACAGCCATTTTGTTTCACGGACTGGGAAGATTTATGCAAATTTCATAAAGGACCTTCCATAGATGCTCCATACAAAAAATCTGATCATCCCCATTCACTAAGGATACCATGTTTACTTTAAAAACCAAATATTGTTAAAATCTGAGCAAGTGTAAAAAATGGCGGGAAAATGGCAGCCATTTTAAAAATGGCCGTCCAAAACAAACTTTCATCATCACCATTCAACTCAGGATACCATGTTTACCTTGAAAGTAGCTTTCATCTTCATTTTCTTTCTTTTATTCAGGAAAAAAATAGCAAAAACAGCATTTTGACCCCTATGTTCTATTTTTAGTAAGGGCAGAAATGTTTTTCAACCAATCAAAAATCCAAGCATTAAGTTTTTGCAGGATACCCTAAGGAACAATCTTACCAAGTTTCATATGATTTTGAATAGTAGTTTCAGAGAAGAAGATTTTTGAAATAATAACTTAAAAAAAGCCAAAAATGTCAAAAAAGGGCAATAACTCTAACATCAGTTGACAGATTTTCACGAAAATCAGCATACAGGTAGCTCTCCTCATGCTGAACACTTTCAACCTGCAGAATTTGCCGTAACCTAATGATTTTTGAGATATTTGCGAAAAACTGTTGTTTGACCCCTATGTTCTATTTTTAGTAACAGCGGCCATGTTTTTCGACGAATCAAAAATCCCCAAACCAGTTCTATGCAGGGTACCCCAAGGAACAATCTTACCAAGTTTCATTTGATTTTGAATAGTAGTTTCAGAGAAGAAGATTTTTGAAATAATAACATAAAAAAAAGCCAAAAATGTCAAAAAAGGGCAATAACTCTAACATCAGTTGACAGATTTTCACGAAAATCCGCACATGGGTAGCTCTCATCATGCTGAACACTTTCAACCTGCCAGAATTTGCCGTAACCTAATGATTTTTGAGATATTTGCGAAAAACTGTTGTTTGACACCTATGTTCTATTTTTAGTAACAGCGGCCATGTTTTTCGACGAATCAAAAATCCCCACATCAGTTCTATGCAGGGTACCCCAAAGAACATTCAAACCAAGTTTGGTTCTAATTAGTCAAGTAGTTTCAGAGGAGAAGAGTTTTGTATAATTGTTAACAACGACGGACGACGACGGACGCCAAGTGATGGCAATAGCTCACATGGCCTTTGGCCAGGTGAGCTAAAAATAAAATGGCAATAATAAATAAGTTGTGTCAAAAGGTACAAATATTTTTACTCATATCTGTAACAGAAATTTTCTTCCAAGTTCGGAGCACCACTGCATAATTTCATTTTTTAAAATTTTTTTTATTTCAAATTATATTCGTCAGTATTTTAAGGCAGCACATGATTTTAATTAAACTTTAACAATTCATTTCAAATATAAATTAATCAGTTTATTACAAGATATCATCATGGCTGTAGATGAAACCTGCAAAAATAGTAAAAAATTATTAAACATCTCTAAGTATACAAATCAAATGTACATAAGACAAACTCACAATCTCTGACAAAGGATATTGATTAAATGCACATGAGACAAAATCTTAGATTATGACTAAAATGGAAGGATATGGAGTAAATGTAGATAAAATCTCAAACAATACAGGATAAAACACAATAAAGGAATGTATAGTATACACTATAAGACACAAAATAACAGGTATTTACTCGACAGGTGACGAATTGGGGGAAAAAACAGTCTCACTGGTAGACTTGGAAGTCTCCCTGTCATGCCCTGAAGTCTCCCTGTTGTTATTTTCAAGTGTGGTGAGCCGCGAGTTTATTCCAATTAAAGGGCCCATTAAGAGCATAGAAATTTACATACAATGATTACAAAGATTTGTATTATAAATAAAACAGACAGTGAGGAATAAAAAATAAATAGTAATACAATGTAGAGTAATATAATTGACAACATCATCAAATGTTATCCATTGAATGTAGATAGGCATAGTCAGATACCGAATTCTGAAAGAGGACCACCTAAGGACCATTGTTGATACGTTTTGTTCCGATTGGCCCAGTGGTTTCAGAAAAGAAGATCTTTTAGTAAATTTCCCATAGGGTCCTATGTTAAAATAAGTTGATCTCTGGATCATTGGATATAAATCCGAAAGAGGACCATCTAAGGACCATTGCTGCAAAGTTTTGTTCCAACTGGCCCAGATGTTTCAGAGGAGAAGATCTTTAAAGGAAAGTTTACGACGACAACGGACAACGACAACGGACGTCAAGGGATGACATTAGTTTGGGCCATGTGAGCTAAAAAGTGTCAAGGAAAAAGCTTATACTGCATTAGTTCGACCTAAATTAGAATATAGTTGCTGCTTCTGGGACCCTATACAAAATCTAAAGAACACCAACATGAAATGGTCCATGGCAGAGAAGCCTTGAGCGGCCCCAGACCCCCTGCAGTACAGGCGCCAAGCTTTGCAGGCTGCATGTCACAATCACCGACTTTTAGATATATTTCAGCCTAATACTTCAAATTGTATGGAAAGCCCTGTTGAAGGCTGTTGATTCTAGAGTGTTCACAAGGAATTACAACAATTATGACCATGTGACCTTGACCTTTAACCTTGAAAATCAATAGTGCTCCAGATTTTCCTAAGAATTAAGTGGTCAGAGTTGGATTTAAGTATCTACCAAGTTTGGTCAAAATCCATTGAAGGATGTTGCTACTAGAGTGTTCACAAGGATGTAAAGAATTTACAAGTTCCACTGTGACCTTGATCTTTGACCTTGAAATTCAATAGGGTTCTAGATATTCATCAGGACTAAGTATGTGCCAAGTTTGGACAAAATCCCTTGAAGGATGTTGAGTCTCTAGTGTTCACAAGGATGTAAAGAATTTACAAGTTCCACTGTGACCTTGACCTATGACCTTGAAAATCAATAGGGTTCTAGATATTCATAAGGACTAAGTAAATGTATGTGCCATGTTTGGTCAAAATCCCTTGAAGTATGTTGAGTCTACAGTGTTCACAAGGGTGTTACAAACAGACAGAATATGGTAGCGTTACTATATCCCCTCGCAACTTCGGGGATATTAAATCATTCTGAAATTTTCATATATTTTTAATCTGTAAATAGTTTCCAACTTTTGTACCCACGCATGCATGGAATAGTAACACCAGAGCCAGGCACATAATCATCAGCAAGATTGATGGAGTGCAGAAATTGAAAGAAGAGATTAGAAGAAGTATCATTCAAAAGTAAATCCTTTGAATACAACAACATGAAACCAGAATCCAATAGTTGATTTTACAGCATTAAGGCCTAAATTAAAATATTGTTTGTTTGCCATTCTCCTACCCAGAATTTTTTATGTGGGTAGGTAGGTAGGTAAATTATTTTATTTTTTTTCTGGAAAAATATTTTGAACATTTCAACGTACTACCGGAAATCAAAACCCCACGTAACCCGGAAATCAGCACTCGATTCTAAACCGCAACCGGCAAAATTCCGAAATAAAAAAAAAAATGTTTTCAAAAACGGCAATAAAATTATTTGGGTCGCAGCGATTTTTTTGGGTCGGTCGGCTGACAGCAAACAAACAATATTTTAATTTAGGCCTAATTAATTTCTGCCAAGACTGGAAAATTTATAACAGCTTTATCCACAGTAAGGTCGTGTTTGATTTCAACCTACCCAGATACGGTTTCGTAATCCTGTTTTCAAAAACTTAAATCTAGCTGATAAATTTTGTTAGTGTGCAGGTTTCACAGTTTCTTGAACCCAGTACAATTTGGTTTTGGTTTCGTGTAAAAAAAAACGTATGGGTTTTCAAATCTGGTTCCGGATTCTTTGTGATCAAACACGGTCTAAGTATGCTTTTAGCAAATTTGATCTGCACTTGGATTTTTCAGTACTTTCTGGCAAACTTATTTAAATTTTTCCTGGTTATTCCTTGACATCGTCACTCTGAAGTTTCACTGTGTGTATAGTATCATACAGTGAAACTTCAGTAAAGGAATAACTAGGAAAATTTTGAACAAGTATAGTTCTCTACTGTAAAATTGATTTTGTGGTTTATATGCATTTATACTATTTACCTAAATCTTTGTTGGTTTGGTTGAGGATATGATGGTGAACATCCAATTTTTCTTAAATATTCTCTGTACATTTCGAAATATCTTACTTTCCTAATTTATACTGCCACAGAAACACGAGCGGTAAACAGAAAAATCAAGCAGTCTATTTGTTGACATAACCGTGACGACAAGTAAACATCTTTCACAAAAGTTTAAATTTAACAATCCAAATATTCCTACTATACATATGTTTAGAACTATAATTATAATTTGATCAAGGACTTCTTAAGATTAGTCCACAGGCCTGGCACTGCTAATACACAGGTAAATGGATAATTAATTTCCCCGCCATTTTATATTTTTCTTTACAACCAATTAAATGTTTATTGTAAAATAACACAACAACGGTCTTCAATAGTCTTGCTCGGGGGGGGGGGGGGGGGGGGGGGGGGTAACTCAATATAGGGGGCGTGCGGCAAATTCGGGTCAAGATTTTGTAGATTTTGGGTATGTAATTTTAGCTTTCCTGGATATTGTCGGATCGCAATTTCGTTATAACGTGGATAATTTCGGGTTGGGGTTTCCAGTTCACCAACGCACCCCCCGTCATAAAATGGTTAAGTTATCCCCCCCTTCCGAGAGGCTTGAGATCTTTTTTCTCTCTGTTTTATGGGTGAATTTTTATTTAAAGGTTATATATTATCTTTATTTGGACTATTCTTAGCATATCAGCTAAGTCTGAATTAGGAAGATCTCCTATAACAGAATTTATCAAAACCCAAGCAATACTTTATTTCTGTAGATGACAAACAGAACCATTAAACCCTCTGCTTAAAGAGGCACTTTCCATCTGCAAGTCTATTGACTCAGATGGAATCTATACATGGTATGGTTTAAAAAAAAAAATATTTTTAAAGAATTTGATCTTGAAATTTCATATTTCGAAGATTTTAGCAGGCCATTTACTTATTAAACAATCACTGAGAAAAAAATAAGAAAATAATTCATGACTCATATAATAAAAAATATTAGAAAAAATTTCATCATTCAATGACGCCTCTAAATTATATTTGTACAGTAAATTAAAATCAGAGTTTAAGCTAGAAAGTTATTTACTATTTTTCTCTAACTTCAAAACAAGAGTCGGTGATCATAATTTAGAAATTGAAACAGGGCAATATAAAAATATAATAAGAGAAGAAAGAATATGTAAAAAATGTGATTTAAATGAAATAGGAGATGAATTCTACTTTTTCTTAAAATGTACAGCTAACTTCATTCTCCGAGAAATAATTTATTTGACAAAATAGTATTAAATAAGCCTAACTTTCTTGAAAAAGAACCATTAGATCAAATAATTTTTTTGTTAAATTCTAACTCTGAACTTTCGACAGAAATAGGAGACTTTGTAAAGCAATCTACAGAATTGCAAAAATGAGGTCCTTGTCGGTCAAAGTAATAACAGTATTAATAATAAAAGATGATTTATCATGTATTTTATATCATAAATTCTGAATTTGTGATTTTATATGTTTGTTTGTTTGTTTTCTTGTTCATGTATTTGCTTAACCCACATGGGTGTAATTTTGCAAATAAAGAATTTGACATAAAATTCCCGACTCAAAGTGCCTTTGATTAACTCTACAGAAATCTTTTCGGAGACACAACACTGTTTAATATCCCTTTTATTCTCATGAGTAGTTGATGCACTGTGGATATTTTTTTCAAAGGAGATACAACACCTGTGACTTAATTTTTGGCTGTAAAATATTGTTTATTATAGGCAAACAGGAAACAAAAGTTTCACCCACGAAATGAATATTTTAAAAATTGTTGCATTTTGAACACTTATATCATATGTATAAATATAACGATAACCCGCCAATAATCCCCTCATTCACCCCCGCATTCATCAGGACTGGTATTTATTCATGTTTTACATTTTTTGACAATGTGTGTGAAAGTAATGATATAAATTAAAATGAATTTAAAAATGTTATAAACTATAGGCGAGAGAAAGATAATATAACTAAAATGCTATACTAGTATATTGATCATTGTCTTTTTTCTTAGTTTCTTCTGTTACCTTTTTTAACATCGGACTCGGACATCTTTTGAACTGAGTTTTACTGTGTGTATCGCTGTGTGTTTGTTTATTCCACATTGTCTAGAGGTATAAAGTGAGGGTTGAGATGTTTAACCCCGCCGCATTTCTGCGCCTGTCCCAAGTCAGACCCCCCCCCTCCCCTAACGTCAGGAACCTCTAGCCTTTGTTATAGTCTCGTGTTTTTTCATTTTGGCTCGTTTGAATGTTTTGAATTTATTGTGCCGTCCATTTTGCTGAACTAGTTAACATTATTGTTTAGGGGCCAGCTGAAGCCCGCCTCCGGTGCGGGATTTTCTCAGTTCATTCACGACCCATTGGTAGCCTTGAGCTGTTTTCTGCTCTTTGGTCAGGTTGTTGTCTCTTTGACACATTCCCCGTTTCCATTCTCTATTCTAAAGCAAAAACTTAAAGATAATTACGAAATATTATTTTCTCCAGAATTAATGCATACATTGACAGAAGATAGCATTTTTTTTTTCTACTCAATATTAATTCGAAAAATGTATGAATACTTTAAGCTTTGAAAAAAGAAAAAAATCTTGTAAAAATGAGAATATGTGATCATGTGTTTAGAGGATGTTACAGAAAAGTTAAAAGAAACAATAGAATATGCCAAACAATGCAATTTAAATGTAATTGAGGGTGAAAGCCATTTCTGTTTTATATGTCCAAAATATAATACTTCTAGACAAGAATTGTTGACTAACGTTTTAACAAAACTACCAGATATAAATAACTTATCAACTTATGAAAAACTGAAAGGAACACTGTAATAATTATCTTTTGCAGTTTCCTTCTCCATATCATAAAAAAAAGTTTCTCGCACTTATGAAAGTGGATTCAACAACTACATATATTTTGTACTTGTATATTTCATGTAAGTATGAATGTATACTTTTGATTTTGATTTTGTTCATTTTGTATGCTTTCAGCCCCTATAGAGGTATAATTGTGCATTTCCAATAAACTATTTAATAATAAACGAGAAAATCCTGTACATGTATCACGACGTTTAATTTAAAGATTTTGTTCTAACACTATAAATATTTGTACACTCGTACTGAACTGATTATACACGTTTTCTATAGGATGGTTGCAACAAACCAGGCTACAACTGCTGCGATAATATCACAAACAAGAGGCTCAAGAGAATTGAGCCTGTATATATAGCCCACCTGACAGTCCCACAATCAATCCATTTTATTTCAAGTGAAAATTGTAATGGACCTTCCATAGATGTTTCATACCAAGTATCAGTTAAGGGAAAATTTTTGAAATTTTGACCAATAAAAAATAAGAATTCATCATATTAGCTGTCCGACCGGGACAAAATATGCAAACTTTATAATGGTCCTTCCACATGCAGATGCTTTATTCATACCAGGTTACAGTTCAGTTGGCTTTGCGGTTTCAGAGGAGAAGATTTTTGAAATTTTGACCAATCAGAAATAAGAATTCACCATAGCAGCCATATTAGTTGTCCGACCGGAACGGAATATGCAAACTTTATAAAGGTCCTTCCATAGATGCTTCACACCAAGTTTCAGTTTATTTGGCCTAGAGGTTTCAGAGAAGATCAAAATGTAAAAATTTAAAGGAGGACCGGGACGGACGACGGACGCCAAGTGATGACATTAGCTCACCTGGCCCAAAGGGATAAAAAAGACAACAAACCGTGCTGAAACCTATTTTTAAAATGTTTTTGGAAATTTCTGCATCCATTTTATTTCATATTTCTTATCCAAACAAATGTGTCAGATTGAAATATTTTGGAGTATTCTGCTTTCAGTCTTTTTACCAAAACCTACCATCAAATCAACTAAAACAATCTGTAATATTTTTCAAGGTAACCGGCCCCCAATAATCCAGGAATAGTAAATATACTTTGCTTAGGATACTGGTAGACCTTGACCAATTCAGATGCACTTTACATGCACATTTCAACAAATCTTGTACATGAATATGTCACATCATCATGAAGTGCCTGAGGCCAAGAATGTGAGGGATACTTTGCTCTATATATTTATAGATAATGTATTTAGCATAGGCTAAATTATTTCACAGATAGGAATCATATCAACCCTGTATCATAGACCATTCTAATGTTGTGCCTGTATGTATTATCTGCATTTTGACAGCCAAATATCGTAAAATATCATCCCGTGAGCCAGAATATGAAGCTTGGGACGAGTGAGCGTAGCAGTCCCGAAATGACGTCTATGTAAACACTACAAAGCAACGACATTTTCTTGAGGTTTTTGTCGAAAATCATAGGAGAAACATATTCTCCTTCAATTTACTCGTGAGTTATGGAATTTCTCCACCCTCAATAGTTAAATTTTAGATGTTAACACGCTCGCAAAAGCTCGCGTGTTGAAAATCGAAAATTTAACTATCTCGGGTGGAGAAATTCCATAACTCACTCGGACCTGAAGGAGAATCTATATGTAAACGTTCTGAATTCTCCTAAATTTTCGCGGGAAAAGTATGGCTTCTTCATCGCAACGACAAGCTTTCCGTTACGTTGTTTACCATACCAATAAGTATATATTTACTGAATGTTCATGTGAAATATCTTATAAATGATATAAAAACCGACATTAAGGTGTATTTTCATGTTTTAAAAAACAAAATCGGTCTGGAAATCTTTGTTCATAATTTTTCGGAAAACTAAAGAACCTCGCTGACGTCATAGTCCGTCTCCGTTCGAGAAACAACTTCTTACTAAAATATGCGCGACGTAAAATAATCACTCAAAAAAATCAAGGAGACGACATATTTAAACAACATTTAGTCGTTTTTGTACTAATTCAGGCGAAAATATGGACATATAAAAATAAAGCGTACGTTTAAAAATTTGATTTAATCGCAAATAATGAAATGCAATGGAAAGATCGGAAAGAAGTCCCAGCAGACATTATCAGCTCCGAGGAAAGACACATTTTGTTGATGTCACTTTTAGAAATGTCTTCATCATTCATTTAAATAAATATAAAAAAGGAACATCAAATCTTGATATATTTATTAATATTTTGCAATTTTGAAAGCTATTTAATAAGTTCTAAGCTGCCAAACGTTGGGAGAATTTGTTGATAAGTCCTGCTGACTGTTGATAACTCCTGCTCAGCGCACGCGCTTCTTGATACGAATTTTTCGGAGCTGCTCAACAAGCTGATAGAATCACAGGGAAGGATGATAATGTAGTATATCTCCTTGTTGAAGGCCACGCAACTATCGGCTGCATCTAGATGTATCAATCTTTTGTATGGGATGTTGTCTCATGGACTCGTTACCCTTACATTTCCGTCAGATTTCGTATTTTATACATGCAAAGGGAAATATAATTGGACGCAAAAGAACCGCGTTCTCTTGAAATTTTACTTAATTGGACATTTTGAGCTTTGATACAAGAGACATAAACTCTGACCGACAAACTTGTCACGTCCAGTCAATTAAAGTATAAAATTTTGATACACTCGTTCGAGAAGTTCGCCTTTATCTTGCGTTTCTGTTTTGAGTATTGTTGAATTTTTAACTATCGGCAAACAGGATGTGGCTGCACGACAGATCCAAAAATTGCTTAGATGCTACAACTCAACATTATCAAGCTGCAGACAAAATATAAAATCATGCCCTTTTGTAGAAGCTAAGAAAACTTTGATGAGTTTCCTACCCAAGGTCTTTCGGACGGACGGACGGACGGAGTCAAGCGGTAACTAGACCTGCTTTCACCGTTTGCGACGCAGGTAAAAACAATAAAACAATCATATAGTAATTACATGCATTTAGCATATTTAATTCCAGGTTAAGCTTCTTCTGTCGTTCCTTCTAATTAATCAACTAATCAATATGTCGTAGGGTTTAATAGTTTTATTATTTTTTCTTTATTAAGCAACACGAAGTGTTCAGAGTCAGAAATTATAGGGAATCAAATAAATTCTCCCTCAAGTTATTAATTTACGATCCAATAGAAATTATTGGACAGAAGACGTTCCAGAAAGTAAAGAAACATAGCCTGTATGGATTATAGACTATTCATACAGGAAGCAGGTCATCTTGGATAGCCAAGGGATATGATCTGCTTCTCTAATCGTAATCCATGGCTAGCGAACATAGAAGCTATAAAAGTCTAACTGAAAACAAGATATCTCACATCCCTGACCTCTGATAGTTACTCTGAAAACCATGATGGGAAAGGCTATTAAATCCATAAAAAGAGTAATAACAGAGCATACTTGATAACAATTTTACAGCTCCCACCATGATAAAACAACATCTTTAGATACTTTGCTTAGTATCGATTTTTTTGTTTCGACTGGTGGCAGCATTAGAGTGAACTAGATTCAGAATTACTAGTAGTCACAGCCAAGAACATTAGTGTACCAAAAGTACTATAAAGACGAACGTGATGTACATGTACATAACTAATCCATGCAGTAATGGAACATAACACATAACACGCTGAATGATAAAATAGCAGAACAAATCTTGTTATTGTGACACCCAACTGTTGATGTTAACTGATAAATTTATGAAAAGGCGGTCCCGATTGGCAATATGGATGATCGGACACAACTCTAAAGCCGAAGGACCACCTATACACAGAGGACCATAATGGGTCAGTTATTTCAGACAATAAGTTCTTTAAGTCAGTTTTCCTAAAGGGCTGTGCAGCCATCTTGGTTAGCCGTCAAAGTCATACGGAGGTGGTGGTAATATGTTAAACCGTGTTAGTGTATTGAACCATTTAATAGAATTCACACTGAAAAGTGGGTCGTCTGATATAGGCGGAACTTTACAGACTAAAGTAAAGTAAGTAAAGTAAAGTAAGTCATTATATATAATTTTGAAAGAGAACACATAGGGACCATTGATGCCAAGTTTCATTATTATGTTGTTTCAAATATCATCTTAAAGTGACAGCAATCTTGGTTGGTGGTCGAAGTCAACCTCGAAAACCATGATGGGGACCATCTAAGGACCATTTCAAATATTTTTTTCTTCTCTATTTTTATTAATGGTAGACATTGGTTGGAGGGCTGGCCACCCAGGTATACTTTTGAAAGGTGACCCCGTAAGGACCCTTCCATAACAAATTGGTAAAACTGGCCCAGTGGTTTCTCGCAGGAATTATATATGTTAGTATTATATGATCCCTGTTTCTCGGAAGATGATTGATTGATTGTTGCTTAACCAGTGACAAATATTTCATGCTTCTTCAGGACGAGAACCAGTTCAATTTATCAAACAACTCAACAGGAGTGGGATGGGACACAAAGAGGAACCAGTTTCGACGGCCACTATAAATGGGTAGGGTCGGATAATTTAGCCTTCTGTAGCCACCATCAGCCTACTCTTTTTCGAAAACTACAGAAATGGTCTTTAGCGTGCAGAGAATGTGGATTCCTCAAATACGTTACCCACTATGGTCTGCGGTCAGGATTTCTGTATTATGAACTGACAACACCCCCCCCCCCCAAGGAGAGGTTCTTCCCTATCTGCCACCTGGGGATGCACTGGGCAGCTCTATGGGTTGAGCCCCCAAGATCCATCACAGGTGCTAAGGAAAGTTTTTGTTGTGATGGTCACTGCCCAAGTGATGGTAACAGCTCTCATAGCCCTTTGGGCCAGATGAGCTAAAATGCAAGCCAAAAGTACCACTTACAGAAAGTCTTGCAGAGGGAAAAAAAACAAGCGCTGGTACACAAAATTTTTATTTATTTCTTTTTAAAAATGGCATGATAAATGCCAGATTTTGGGAAAGTATGAAAAATTATAAATGTAGGAATTATTTGGCATAATCTGAGCATGGATATGATAGAACAATATAGTATTATTTCACATTATTTTGGAATATATTGTAAAATGGATTTAATTATGACCAAGCAAGAGTTATTTGTTCTACACTGTCTACAGTTATTGACCTACAGTTAAGGCCTCGTGGCATTACTGAATAAAAACCTTCATGAATATATAAAATCAAAAAATAACAAATACTAGATATCATATCCATATACATGTATCAAAACATTCACTCAGTTAAAATGTTACACAGAATTTAAAAATATGGCAGAAAAACTGCAATATATAATTTATACACTAATATATACTGTGAAAATATTTCTTTTGTTCAATATTAAGTTATTAAAAATTAGACAAAAAGGGGTAAAAACAAATATCTGCCATTTTGAAGAAAGACTTTGTATAATATACAATTTCAATGTGGAGAATATAACTATGAACACTATACTCAAAATAAATCACATATTTAATATATATATTGCACATAAGAACATTAACAAAACATAATTATTACATTGAGTGTGGTAAAATACCAGAATTTTCGAGTGAAATCTAATCTGATAATTCACCCAGTGAAATTGAAATTCATATTTCACTCCAGGAAGTGTCGTAACAAAAGCCGTCGCCAACGATGTTGCTATAGAAATGTTGTCCCATAAAAACATAATCCCTTGTATTTTCTAGTTAAATTTTATGAATACATGGAATATGTGAATGTAATAAACAGAATAACTAATCTCGAAATTAGAATACCAAAGATCTAGATCTCTTGAACAATTAATGTGTTGTTTGGTAACTCGTTGTAGATTTTTATGTATTCACATTTCAAGATTAGTTATACTATAAATATTATAAAACCTGTTGCCTATGTATGCATTGAAGCAGTTTTAATTTCTTATTTAATATAATTTTTTTTTATATACATTTGTATATAATTCTCATTTCTCTGACTTTTGTATTGGGGTATTCAAGAGGAGATAAAACAAAAATTAATTTGACCTAATCATGAGTCATGTCTTTGAGATTTTTAAATAAGTAGTCTTTGGAATAATATGACAAGATAAAAATACTAGGAATTTAAATGTTCTCAAAGGAAATAAATATTTAAAGGCCTTTGAGATTTAAGAAGCCACTGGTGTATTGGATAGGCAAAAAAATGTGAAGTCTTGAGAATAACATACTGCTGTACAGCTGTGGTGGTTATCTTAGTTGACAGTCTGGCTCATTTGACAAATTTCTGAAAGAGGACCATCTAAGGACCATTGCTACCATGTCTGGTTTCAGTTGGCCTAGTGGTATCAGAAGTTAGGCTGTGGCAGCCATCAAGATTCACAGTCCCAGTCATCAGACATAATTCTGAAGGAGGACCATTGCTGCCAAGTCTGTTTACAACTGGCATAGTGGTTTCAGACAAGACAATTTTTAAATGAATTTTCCCATAGGATCCTATGTCAAACTAAGTTTGTCTGTGGCAGTCACTTGGTTGACAGTCTGGATTATCGGACACAAATATGAAAGAGCACCACCTAAGGACCATTGATGCCAACTTTGGTTCCATTTATATTCATTGAAGAGGATTTTTGAAATTCGTTTCCCCTTTTTTTCTATCTTAATAACAGCAGCCATATCAATTAGAAGTCACAGATGCAGGAATGGGGCCACCCAAGGACCATTCCACCAAAGTTCGGTCTCACAGGAGAAGATATTTAAAGGAAAGTTTATGTTTTAAAGAAAGTGATGCCAATAGCTCACATGGCCCTTTGGGCCAAGTGAGCCCAAAATGGAGAAAAAAGTAAAGCAAAGAAATACCAAAAAACAACTGACAAACAATGAAGACAATACCAAAACAATATAAACACTACATTTAAAAACTGAAAACATATGAGCAATATGGACCCCACCAAAAAAAAATTCAATAAAACAAAATATATATACATAATAAGGCAATAAATATTTTAAAAAAACAATATACAGTTATGACCCGCTGAGGAGGGAGATATCCAAAATGTCTCCTGACTAATAGGGCCGTAACTGTTTTATTATACCGAACAAATATTTTTGTGTAGATGGGTTATTCACTTGTGGGGAATAATAGGGTTATTCATCGGACAAATGAATTTTGTCGAGGTTATTCCCCGGCACCACCAAGTATAATCAAATATCTGAATTAATCTATGTCATGTGATCATTTATTAGCCACCAGATTTATTTAATTATACTGTAAGGTATTAAAATGAGAAATATCACAGATAATATGTATCTAAATTATTTGCAACAACCAGTATATTGTACTTTATTGGGATGATATTATTTAAAACTGAAAATATAAATTGCAATTGTATACAAAAACCATAAAAGTGCTATATACTACTTATGTTTTGCAAAATTTGAACAAATGTCATCCCTTGAAAAAAAAATTCTACTCTTTCAATTTACCATGAAAAAAAAAATTCTACCTAGAAAGCTATGAAAAAATAATCCCCACCTTATTTTCCAAATACCTTAATAAAAACTGTAAACAAAGACTACTACCAATACTTTTGGGGCCTCTGTGGCCGAGTGGTCTAGGTAGTTCGTCATGACTACTAATGATCATTAGCCTGTAAACACTGAGGTTGTGAGTTCAAATCTCACCTGTGGCCGGGTGTGTTCCACTCTGATCTTAAATGACAAGGATTGCCAATTTTCCTACCGAAGGTTGTGGTTCTGTCTGGGGTACCCTGGCTTCCTCAACCAATAAAAACTGGCCGCCACAAAATAGCCAAATGTGCTGAAAACAGTGTAAAACCCAGACTGAACAAACAAACAAACCAATATTTTTGATAGCATGAGTAAACCACAGTAAAAGCCATGTTATTTAGAACAGGGTTATAATTTCTGTACAATTGTCCACAACACACTCTTAATGTTTTAGGGTGCATAATTTTATGCTTAAGTTAAAGTTGTAAATTGTTATAAAAATTGTGTTATCTTCTGTAAATTCTTCCCATTTTTTAGTTGTTTATATGATCTATAAGATTTTTGGTAAGTTAAAGTAGATTAGTTAGCATTTTGCCTTTTACAGGCATGCTTTTTGTTATTGCCTGATATGAACTGGGCATGTATTTTGTAATTTCCTGTCATGAACATAAGAGAATGGGCACAAATACATCAATATTATGTAGCTCCCCAAAGGATTTTCATTTCATTCAGTATACTTTTATACTGTTCCCATGAAAATGGACTTTCTTGTGTATTACATGAAATGAATAATGGAACTGAAAAAAGAGGACAAAAAATTTAATATTTTTTGTTTCATGGCTTCCAGGATCAGGGTTGATCTATTTTCAACAATTCTATATAAATAACAAAAATCCATAATTCTATATGCATTTAAACTGATACTAACCTTTGATAATATATGATAAACTACATATTAATTAAATGGTCCTGAGTATGTAAATTCCCTATAAAATTTGTTCGGACAAATACACTCGACAGTTTTGAGAGGATTAATATTGTAATCAGTAAAAGGATGTGTGAAAATTTATATATCTACTGCTCCTCCCTGTAGCAATGCTTTTGAAACAACAGTATGGAAGACTTCTTCAATGGTGTCAATTTCCTTGGCAGAGGTTTCAAAATATGGTACATTTCCGATACTCTTACACCAGTTTAGTACTTCCTCTCTGGTTACCTGTATAAAAATACAGTTATCATTTTAATTCTTATTACATGTATCTATAATAAAACCTATCAATATGGAGAATAGAATGATACCAAATTATAGGAAAAACTGATCATCTTAAAAGTAATGTCTCATCTGCTCTAATTAAGGTTGACCTGAACTGGACTGTGGCAAGTCTGTTTAGGTCCATATGATTCACCATATTTTCATCATCATTGCTTGGTTTTCTACAGTTTACTGATCACCTGATGGTTAATCCAGTCATATAGTAAGCAAGACATTGAAAGTGAGTGTAGTACATTCATGTTTGGTTTTCTACAGTTTACTGATCACCTGATGGTTAATCCAGTCATATAGTAAGCAAGAAATTGAAAGTGAGTGTAGTACATTCATGTTTGGTTTTCTACAGTTTACTGATCACCTGATGGTTAATCCAGTCATATAGTAAGCAAGAAATTGAAAGTGAGTGTAGTACATTCATGTTTGGTTAAAAAGTTTCTTTTTATTCTCACAACAGAAATTGGTAAAACATAGTAATAACCTATTTGCTTGTAAATTTCTTCACAACTTAACAATGAAAAAAAAATATGAAAGTTCTTCTTTTGAATTCAAGATAATGAAATTCAGAAAGGAAATTTGTAAGTGTTTATAATGAGGCAAATGAATTCTCCATAGTAATAATCACTTTGTTTTAGCTTGTTTATGTAATAATACAAGACTTCAGTCTTTTAAACTCGAATAACTCCAACATTATTAAAATCTGGAACTACTTTTAATGTCTTTTGATCTTACCTCCTGTTCCTTAGGACTTCAAACTGTTCTTTAGAACAGGAATTAATCAGTATACTTTAACATTCAACCATTTGTAGTACCCTGGGTGATCCAGCGATCACAATGTTCCAACTAGCCTAAAATAGAGGGGAGCAAAACCCTACCCATCTTCCTGTGCACCCCTCTTTCCATAATCACAGCTCCCCTCTAAATCAAGTATATAGGATTTAAAATACAGTAAAAACACATTTTAATACAAATAAACAAGTGAATGAATTCACCATGTCTTAACAGGGTATATGTTTACTTAATAATTGATATTTTTGAGAAGCTGACATTAACTTGTTTGCCCTTTTAAACCTGCAAAAACGTGTCACAGTGCCCTTTATCCTAAATATGCTCCTCTGCCCTGAAGACCTATTTGGAACATTGTACCAGATTATAATTCTGACATTTTATTTTGAAGTGAACTTTAACCCTGAATCTGAACTAACTTACAGCTCTGTTCTTTAAATCAGTCTTATTTCCAACCACTATAAATGGGAAGTTTTCTGGGTGTCTGACATGAGCATCTGTCAGAAATTCTTGTTGCAATCTTTCAAGCTGTTTAAATGTATCCCGATTCATTAGATCGAATACTAATAATGCACAATTTGTGTCGTGGTAAAAATTTATTCCTGAAGTCTGAAATCTTCCTGTTCCAGCTGTGTCCCAAATCTAAATTTTGAAATAATATTAAAATAAAAAAAAATAAATATCCATATAGAATAATTTGTATTCTAAATCTACAAATGGGAGAAAAATAATCAGTCATGGTCAAAAATGTGACATTGGACAATTCAATCCTTGGGTTCACATTTTCTATCATCAGAAACTAGGCAAGCCTTATTTCTGACTTGAAAATGTGAACATTCAATTGGAATTGTCCAATCTCACCTCTAAATCCATGACTGATTATTATATAGCTGACTTGGGACAGGTGCATATAATGTGGCAGGGCTATACCAACTAGTTTTATAAATATTATCAGTTAGCTGTACAAAATATTTTACTTTTAATATCAAAAGCTGAAAATGGGGGCATTTTATATGAATATATGAATAGCAGAAACTTTTTCGGATGACTCAAGGTGTTGCATAACATCCAATTTGACAATTCCACTCAAACAGTAACATTTATTTATAGGAATTTATCCTAACTGATGACAAAAAATTTTGTTTTGACACAATCTCGCAGCGAATTAAAGTTAATTAGTGTTTACTTGTTGACCATTATGTTGCACAAAAAACAACATTATGAAAAGATAGTTAAACTATATTTCACCACTATTTATTTTACTAAACACTGTATTTAATGACTAAAATATAAAAATTAATATATCAACTATCATTTTAAGTGATCTATTTTGATTTGTAATTACCATTCTACCTAAAACTTTAGTGAATAAAAGCATTTAAATTTTGTATTGTTCTCAGCTTACTGTTTGATTTCAGTAACAAGGATGCACTTGATACAAATTAAGACTTGATGACACAAAAAATACATTTCAATCTGAAAATAATGAAAAAGTCCAATCTTATTACATATGCAACTTGAACTTTGTCATAATGGACCTGCATATTGTAGCGTAGAACAAGGCTTTCCACCTCTATCTTAGTAGAAAAACTAGAGGCTCTCAAGAGCCTGTATCGCTCACCTGGATTTAACTTTTCACCTTGAGCAGGACTAAAAATTTAAGTGTTGCAGTCAATTTGGCTGGTTTTTCTATAGGGTTCTATGTTAAACTAAGTTCAGCTGTGGCAGCCATCTTGGTTGACAGTCCAGGTCAATGGACACATTTTTAAAAGAGAAACATCTAAGGACCATTACAGCTAAGTTTTGTTCCAACTGGCTAAGTGGTTTCAGACCAGAAAATTTTTAAAAGAATTTTTCCATAGGATCCCATATTTAACTAAGTTTGGCCTCGGCGGCCATTTTGGTTGACAATCCAGGCGAACTGACATCATTCTAAAAGAGGACCATCTAAGGACCAATGCTGCCAAGTTTAGTTCAAATGGGCTCAGAAATTTCAGACGAAAAAGATTTTTGAGTGAATTTCCCATAGGGTCCGGAGTTAAACTAAGTTTTGCTGTGGCTGCCATCTTGGTTCACAGTCTACAAAATCCGACAAATTTCTTAAAGAGGACCTCCTAAGGACCATTCCTGCCTAGTCTGGTTCCAATTGGTCAAGTTGTTTCAGACAGGAATACTTTTCAATGAATTTCCCATAGGGCCCTATGTTAAACTAAGTTCGGTTGTGGCAGCCATATTGGTTGTCAGTCCGGGTCATCGGACACAATTCTGAAAGAGGATCATCTAAGGACCATTGATGCCAAGTCTGGTTCCAATTGGTCAAATGGTTTCAGACAAGAAGATTTTTCAATGAATTTTCCCATAGGGCCCTATGTTAAACTAAGTTCGGCTGTGGTGGCCATTTTGTTTAACAGTCCGGGTCAGCGGGCATACTTCTGAAATAGAACCTCCTAAGGACCATTACTACCAAGTTTGGTTCCAATTGGCCTTGTAGTTTCATAAAAGAAGATTTTTGAAATTCATCCCCCCTTTCTCTATTTTTAGTAACATCAGCCATGTCGGTTGGAAGTCGAGAATACCGGACATATTTTTGGACGGGACCACAAAAGGACCATTCCAACAAAGTTTGGTCCCAATCAGCCTAGTGGTTTCAGAGGAAATGATCTTTAAAGGAAAGTTTAGGCCAAATGCCATTATTAAAGGGCAAAAACTCCTATAAGGGGTCAATCAATGATGTTGGTCATGTTTACTTATTTGTAGATCTTACTTTGTTGAACATTTTTGCTGTTTACAGTTTGCCTTTATAATAATATTCAAGATAATAACCTAAAACTGCAAAATTTCCATAAAATTAACAATTCAGGGGCAATAATCCAACTAAAGGTTGACCAATTCGTCTGAAAATTTCATGGCAAGTAGATCTTGACCTGATGAACATTTTTACCCCCATGTCAGTTTTGCTCTAAATGCTTTAGTTTTTGAGATATAAGCCAAAAACTGTGGTTTACCCCTATGTTCTATTTTTAGACATGTCGGCCATGTTGGTTGGCAGGCGTGGTCATTGGACATCTTTTTAAACTAGATACCCTAATGATGCTTTTGTCCAAGTTTGGTTCAATTTGGCCCAGTAGTTTCAGAGGAGAAGATTTTTGTAAAAGTTAACAGACGACGACGACGTCGGACGACGGACGCCAAGTGATGAGAAAAGCTCACTTGACCTTTCAGGTCAGGTGAGCTAAAAAGGGGGGGGGGGGGGGGGGGGTTGCATATGAAATACCAATGCAGTACTATTGACGCAGATGAGTAACTGGTCAGAAAGAATGCAGTTTTCATGAAGAAAGTGAAATGAATAATACAAAAGCAATATCAAAACAATATATGATGAATGTCTGTTAAAAGCAATTTTTTCTCTTTTCTTATTGAACTGCTTAATGGCTCAGTAAAAGCTTGGCATTCCAACGTTTCTAAGCCTCATATAAATAGCTGATGTCTCTTTTCTTACGTTAATCTTATAATGTATATACGTCACATAGTTCTGCCATACCTGTAATGTAACTTCTTTATCATCTATCACCTCTTTTTTTGTTAGGAAATCAGTCCCAATTGTAGCCTTGTAAAGGTCACTGAATCTTTTACACACGAACTGGTTCATTATTGATGTTTTGCCTACACTGAAGCATAAATAAATTAAATACAATTTTAAACTTAAATAAACTGTTGACACAGAAATATGTCTCGCCTGTTGGCAGAAAATTAAAAAAAAAATCTGATGGACAGCAACATTGGTAATAAATTAAAAGTCGCTGGGTCATGACCTTGGCAGGGCCTCAAAATGGTTCTCAAACTGAGATGTACTGATAGTAATGCAACTTTATACAAAATATCATTGATCTATCACAAGTAGTTCCTATCAAACTAACTTAAGCAGAAAACTTAACGTTGAAATTGCCAATTAATTAAAAGTCACTGGACCATGATCTATGGGCAGGGCCTCGAAATGTAGGATTTCCAAGTTGTTTCTGAGGCATATGACCAGGTGTCCCAAAATGGACATACATTTGTATGTAGTTTATTAAAAAAAATCCAGATGAAAAATGTAGCGGAAAGTATAATTTTTCAGCTTTTTATCTATAAATTTAAGTCACCCACATTATATTATTGACATCTATATTATCAATAAAAAATATTAGAAATTTGTTTTCTCATACAAACTTTATCAGGATACAGACTCATCAAATAAAAATCTGATAAAGTCAGTATTAGAAAATAAAGGAGAACAAAGATAAGGTAAAATATAAATTATTCAATATCTTATACCATTTCTGAAGCATACTAGAATACATTTTGTTTATATCACAATTAATTCAGAGGGCAAAGTGGTGCATAGACAAGTGTGATGTTGTTTATTTCAGGCTAATCTAACACTAACCAATATAATTTTGTCCTGTTAAAGCATTAATGGAAACATATGCTATGGAAGGAATCGGGAGATTTAAATAGTGACTGCTTATAAAAATTTAATGACTTACCGACTGCCTCCTAAAAGCATAACTTTTAGCAGCACTGCTTTCTTGTTTGCCTAATAAAAGATAAATCATTCTGGTTATACCTATAATATATGAGCTGAATAAATCACAAATAATACATTATTTTAATTCAAATACAAATACAATAGGATGGAAAAATGGATGGAAAATCCTTTCTTTGTTTTATAAAACATTTATCTCCCTAGCCCTTTTAGCAACACTTAGGGTGTTTCATGTTAATAAGGGGATCATTGTCCCCTAGTATAATAAAATATAGAGTCAACAGAAAAAAAATCTCAGAACCCCTCCGACTTCCATACTTAATTGTGTACTATAATTGTTAAAAACTAATAATTATTATATTTCTGAATAAATCCCTCAATCTGTTGGAACACGTTGATTATTTTTCTTTAGTTTATTATTTACTGTTATAACAACATAATCATACCTGTTTCAGTTCAAAATGATTTGACGCATGGTCTTCCACATCTGATACTTCATCATCTGTGTGTTTCAAAGGCTGGAATAGGAAAGGCTTTTATTAACCAGATTCACTAACAGAAAATATTTTATTGTTAGTCTGGCAATGAACAATGGGCGGGTGGTCTGAAGGCTCTGAACACTGATTTATGAAAATAGAGTTTGCTGTCATTCTGATAACTTCTTGTGTAATTGGGACATTTTATATCACTGGATCAAGATAATTACGGGGGTATGTCTATTTTTGTGCAACTTATCTGCTATATTTGAATGTTTTCATATTATATGGCTTTGTTCTATTCAAATTGTTTGACTGTTTACATGGTATACCTTTCTGGAGAAGACTTTTGCCAAAGCAAGTCCTGAATTTTTGACAGAAGATAAGTGCTTCTGTGAACATTTGTGTCCCATCTAATTTTGAGTTATTCATCAATTTCACATACATTCTGGAATAAAATTTCACTTTCATATGTGACATATTTTATTACATGTTCTATAAAAATATCATTCTTGAACTTATCTAAATTGAGTATAAATTTGAGAGTCAATGACAGATGGACTTGCAATCTGAGAATCCCTATTCCTTCAGGTCTTAGCATAAGAATAAGATTTACTACAAAAGCCTTACAAAAATATTTACCAGTCAAAGTTTCTATATCATATACTTATAGAAAATAAAGGTAAAATTTTACCCTATGATAAAATTGGAAATCGTACATATTTCTGCCCAAACCTGATCAGAATTGGCTTAGAAACTGATATGACTTTGTTATCAACTGTTTCAGGTTTATATCAACTGCTTCCATTTTATATCACACCCCTGATCCGTAATCGCTTTATAAATCAGTTGTTGCCTTAATCGATTCTAAACTTATTAGCACATAGAAACACGGTAGACAATAGCGGGACAAAACTGTGGATTATATTAATTTGCTCAAAAATGTTAATACAAACAGAAAACATTAAGTGACAAAACATTTTGACTAAATGCAAGAGGGACAATGACGATTTTCAGCGCCGTGAGGATATTCGGTAATACGGCAATGAAACTGAAATCATTGAGATAAGAATTTTCATGGAGACCTATAAAACACCAATGTTGAAGTATATGATAAAAATATCATAACATGTCATTATTCACATCAGACCCATTATCAGCCCATGGTCAAAATCATCCCTCAAGCCTGGCGGCTCTCGGACTGATATCTTGACCTAGGGCTGATAATAGGTGTGATATGAAAAATGCCATGTTATAATCTATATGTATCCATTTATCTCCAACTAACACAAATTCTATATACAACAAGCATTCTGAAAGTATTGCTGGGCAAAACAATGTCCCCTACTGGTCCCCTTGAGCTGTGAGAAAACAAAATCTCCTAGAGTATGTGAGACGTAAGGACAGAGTGACGTACTCCTAAAAATCCTGAAACTATGTTTGCAAGAGGTACACAATAATTACCTGATCAGCTTGCTCTGTAGTCCAAGATTGGTCTGACGGCCTTTTTTGTGATATGCTGAGCATATAACAAATAAGGCCGTCAGATGTCAGAGCAATCTCAGACCACTTGCTCTGTAGTTCGTCATACCAATAATAAGATCACTTGGTAAAAGGGTTTGCAAAAAGAGTCCAGAAAACTAATATTTTGACAATAATTCCTATTTCCAAGGGCTATAACTCTCACATAAATTATCTGATCAGAATAAAATTCAATCTTGATCTGTAGCTCATCATTATAAGCTCACATACCAAAAACAAGATTATTTGGTAAAAGAGTTTGCTAAAAAAAAAAGTCTAAAAACTATCATTTTGGCAATAATTCCTATTTCCAAGGACTATAACTCTCACAATAATTATCTGTTCAGCGTGAAACTGAGACTTGATCTGTATCTCATCATTTTAAGCTCAAATACCAAATATATGATCAGTTGGTTAAACGGTTTCTAAAAAAAGTCCAGAAAACTATAATTTTGATAATAATTCCTATTTCCAAGGGCCATAACTCTCACAATAATTATCATATCAGCATGAAACTCAAACTTGATCTGTTACTCAACATTACAAGCTCATACACCAAAAATAAGATAGTAAAAGGGTTTGCAATAGAAGTCCAGAAAACTATTATTTTGGCAATAATTCCTATTCCAAGGGCAATAACTCTCAAAACAATTATCCGATCAGCATTAAACTCAAACTTGATCTGTAACTCATGATTATAAGCTCAAGTACAAAAAATATGATCAGGTGGTTAAAAGGTTTCTGAAAAAAAAGTGAATGACAGACGGAGTGCAAACCTATAGTACCCTTCTGCATTGCTGGTAGGGGACTAATAACATCACATAACAATTCTAATACCAGTAATTTAATTTTAATTTAATTCAATTCTTTATTCATTTATAGAGGATTACATACAGCCAAAGGCTACTAGTAGCTGTCCTCAACATAACATACAAACAAGAACATAAATAAAATAGAAAATATCTTTATTCAGCTCGGAACTGGGAGAAAATGCTTGGCAGAGCCTCACATTTTCCACAGCTCCTAAGCCTTATACGAATATTTTCTATATTCTTCTATAATAGTACACTAATATGTGTATTAATTTAATATTAAACAACGGCAAACTTCTAAATATATACAACCAGTTTTAACTCACCATTAAATTCCCATCTAAAAAGCTTGCAACAAAATATCTAATTCCATTTACTGATAGATCATTGTGTTGTTGTTTATACTGTTTAAATATTTTTTGGTCTGCATCAGTTATAATGCGAACTAAAGGGAATTCCTCGTCAGTCAATCCTAAGCCATGTATTATTTCTGTGTTATCTTTCCTGTTAGTGTTAAACGTAACAAACAATACTTCTCCCTTGAATTCTTCAGCTGCCTTAGTAAAATTTTCCAACACTGTGCTATATGTGTCAGTAGTTTTCTCTAAAAACAGTATGACATGAGACTGTACTTCTCTTGTAAATATTTTCGGTGCATTCTGTAGAAAAAAAGATAAAAATATCTAAACAGTGATTCCGGTACAGTGTATAAAGTTTCCAGTTCAGAACTCAAACTTAACCTAAAACTGTACATCATAATTTCTTAAACTTAAAGGTATGCAACATCTATTCAAAATGGCTGACTGATATCTTCTCAGGTGAAATTTTGAAAATTTAGATTAAAGAATAGTGCAATTTTGGGGTCTACTAATCACATTCAATTAAAGTACCGGTATATGAGGTTGAAAAATACAGATATAAATAAGTATCAGGTGAAAAGATTTGCCAAATGCTACTTACTGGTAAGCTAAAAAAAAAAAGTGAGTCTTATACTGTTTAAGTCTGAGATATCAAATTTATAGTGTGATATGTTTATCCAAAATATATCCTTTTCAGCATATAGGACAAAAAAATAATTATTTCATTGGTTTCTTGTCATATATCAAATTATTTAAAAAAGAGTAAGAATATAGCATTGTAAACGCACATTTTTTGTCACCAATATGATTTTTAATAATCATTATCTATTTTATAATGAAATGTTTAATTTATTATATTTAATGTATTATGCCCCATATAGGGTCCTTTGATTTGGAAAATAAAAAATATTTGTATTCGTATTCATCAGAAATGAGTAAATATGCATTCATGCAGAACTACATCTATATCTACAACCAGCTAAAAAATCTGTATACATAGAAAATAAAACTTTTAAAAATCTATGTTCCATGTACCTATCATTCTGGCTAAGCTGTTTTTTTTTTTAAAAACTTATCAGTCACTAACTCATGTAAATTTTCTCTCCTTACATCCTTGTTAATTTATTCATGTATGTACCATCTGGAAACCTCTGAAGCCAGCTGAATATTTGTATAGAGACATCATTTAGCATTTATTTTACTAAAACAAAGTAACTATCTTCCATCACTCACCAGGATTTCATTTTCCCACCTAAAGCTGACTTGATTTTTTTTTGGCTACCATATTGGTTAGCAGATGGTGTCCTCTACGATTATTTAAGCTAATGTGAAACTTTTAGTTCACAAAATTTTCTTTTACTGAACTAGTAACCATAAACTCACTTTAAAAGAGAATTCTATAACCAATGGAGATCCATCAGTTACAAAACTACTGTGCACATTGTTAACAGAAATTGCTCCTTCTTCAACCTGCAAATAAAAACAAAACTATTATTTTACTGGATGTCCCACAAGAACTGATTACAGTTTTACTAAAATTATTATTTAAAATAACAATAAAAAATGTCCTATAAGTTAACAATGTTAAAAATTAAAAAAAACAAAACTTGCTCTTTGATAATCAAACACTGCCACATCTGACACTGGTGATTTCATATCTGAACAACAAACTTATCACTCAAAATGGAAAATCTGCTGACATGTAAAATCCAAATTTTTCAGTCGTTTTGTCCAGTTGTTTGTAGTCAAGGACTCTTTGTTTCAGATGATTCAAATGAATAAGCATTTATAACTTAATTTTCTGATGGAGCCAAGCTCTCTTATAGCTAGATTATAAAAGACCCCTAATCCCTAAAACCATGATGATATCTTTTGAATTGCCTTTAGGATTAAAAATATCATTTTTACTATGAACTAGAGGCTCAGAGGGCTGACAGTTTTGGCCAACTAGTTCCAGAAAATTTTAATTTTTTAAATCAACCAATGAGAAACAAGAATTGCCAATGGTGGCTATGTTTGTTGCCCAATCGGGATGAAATGAGGAAACTTTGTAAAGAATCTCCCATAGATGTTTCCTGTCAAGTTTCGTTCCATTTGGTCAAGCGATTTCAGAGGAGAGATCTTTTTATATCAGCCAATCAGAAACAAGAACTGCCCATGGTGGCCATATTTATAGTTCTATCGGCAAAAATGAGGATACTTTGTGCAGAACCCCCATAGATGCTTCCTGTCAGGTTTCATTCCATTTGGCCAAGCAGTTCCAGAACAAAAAATTTTTTAATCAACCAACAAGAATTGCCCATGACAGCCATGTTTGTTGCCTTATCGGGACGAAATGAGGACATTTTGTAAAGAACCTCCAATATATGCTTCCTGTCAAGTTCAGTTCCACTTGGCCAAGGACTTCAAGATGGCCGCTGAGCTGATAACACTGTGATAAGTCAGCTCCTAATTTTTGCAATATTTTGAGCAGTTTAAATGTTTGAAATGGATTAATTTTATGGCTTAGAAGAAGTTTTTGAAGTGATACATCCATTGATATGCTTTTTGTGTGATATATTTCGAGAATATATGAAATATTAGACATATTCGACATTTTCAAGGATTTTATTGTGTAAAATTGAATGATTGGATTTACCTACAATAGACTTGTATAATTATATTGTGTGCAATATGCCTGGAGGTAGTAACCCTTCAAATAGACTTTCAAGTCAATCAGCAGATCAACAGAAACAAATAAAAACTGTTCAGTCTTTATTAACACCTAAGAAAGATAAAGATAAAAATAATCAACCCCCTAAGAGAACTTGCTCAGATGCGTCAACAGATTCTAATACTAGTATGGATTTATCAGGGATAATTAATTTTCAAAAAGACCTTGATGAAATCAAGTTTAACCTCAGGGATGTTACAACAAAAGATGATCTGAATGAGGTATCAAAAGACCTTGTGAAAACAGCTGACCTTGAGAATATGGTTACTGATATAGTGAAAAAACTTTTTAGTAAATTTGTATCCACTTTAGATAAAAAGATGAATGAAAGATTGAATAAAATCCAAACAGAAATGCAAGAAAAGGTAATGGAAGGCCTTATCAATTGAAAATGAACATTTGAGAAGGAAGATAGACCAAAATGAAGCCAAAACATTATCGATTAGAAAAGAACTGTCTGAAACAACAGAAATTGCTAAAGTAACAAATATAAGCAGTAACTATAACAAACAATACTCCAGAAAGAATAACATAAAGGTATATAATTTTCCATGGAAAGAGCAGCAAGATCTCCGTCAAAAGTTTATACAAATGGTAAAGTCGGACTTAAAAATAACACTGCATGACCGAGATATTGTAGCCATTCATCGTTTACCTGCACAGCGAGAACCAAGACCATTAATCGTAAGATGCTTTAATACTGATGTAAAGAGGAGTATAATGAGAAAAAGAAAAGAACTAAGAAATAAAGTAAAATTTGTAGATGATGTTACCACCAGAAATATGGCCATTAATAAAAAGACTAGAGGATAGTGGAAGGTTTGATCAGGTGTGGTATTTCAACTGTGGCATTTATGGCAGAACTGATAATGGTCTCCAAATGAAGTATGGGTTGTATGATGACATCAACAAAAGACTGAGAGAAGGGAAGTAACTCTGACTTTTTGGAGGTTAAGAAATATACATGTACTTTGTAGATTTAGATTACTCAATACTGAAAGAAGTGAGATAATTCTAGTTACCTTTTAAAAAAAAACAATTATTACTTAAAGCTTGTATATTAATTTGAAATTGTTCTGATCTGACTATATGTTATTTTAAACAAAATAAGATTTATTAGTCGAGTTTCGTTCCATTTGGTCAAGAGGAGAAGATCTTTTTATATCAGCCAATCAGAAACAAGAACTGCCCATGGTGGCCATATTTATAGTTCTATCGGCAAAAATGAGGATACTTTGTGCAGAACCCCGATAGATGCTTCCTGTCAGTTTTCATTCCATTTGGCCAAGCAGTTCCCGAAAAAAAATTTTTTTAATCAATCAACCAACAAGAATTGCCCATGACAGCCATGTTTGTTGCCCGATCAGGACGAAATGAGGACATTTTGTAAAGAACCCCCAATATATGCCTCCTGTCAAGTTTAGTTCCACTTGGCCAAGCGATTTCAGAGGTTTTTTTATATCAGCCAATCAGAAACAAGAACTGTCCATGGCGGCCATAGTTGTAGTCCAATTGGGATGAATTGAGGCAACTTTATAAAGGACTTCCCATATATGTTTCTGTTCCATTTGGCCCAGCAGTTTCAAAGGAGAAGATTTTTGAAAACTCAGCCAATCAGAAACAACAATTGCCCATGGGGGCTATGTTTGTTGTCCAATCAGGACGAAATGAGCAAACTTTATAAAGGACCTTAAATAGATGCTTCCTGCTAAGTTTTATTCCATTTGGCCAAGTGGTTTCAGAGAAAATTAAAATGTGAAAAGTTTACAGACGGACAGACAACAGATGCCAAGTGATGAGAAAAGCTCATATGGCCTTTGGCAAGGTGAGCTAAAAATGTATTTTTGTGTATAAACATACACAGTATGTATAAACTGTATCAAATCTGGCTATCCTGACTCTCTGTTTTGTCCATGTTTATGTTTTGTACTTCTTTATGTTATTTTTTGTACAGCATTTTGTCAGTTGGGTTGCTTTGATTGATTTGTATGTTATTGTTGACCTTTCCTTTTAGTTTTATCCATTTTGTTGTTTTTTTAGAGAAATAATCTGGCATGATACTGTCCAATGTTCCATGCAGCATATATATAAAATACCATGAATAGCCAAATGAAAAGCACTAATTTAATATCTGATGTTGTTTATTTTGCCTTTACCTTATAGCTTTTCAATGTATAAATGTATATATATGCTCTTTCATACAAATGGTTCAAAATTATTATCTCACCCTTACCTGGAAAATTTCAGAAGAGCATTCTTGACCGGTTTTGATTTCAGCTTTGCTGAAAAATACATGTACCCTTTACAACTTTACATTGATGCACAGTAATACTCAGACCTGGGACTATCTCAGCTAAGACTAATGAAACTGAGATAATTCATCATTTAGTAACAATATCAAATCAACAAAAAATGATTTTTTTTCATTACAGTAGTGTTTATAACTTTCAAGTAAAAAAAAGAACATAAATTTGGCCTGTGATGTATGTCGTGTGTTGAAGTTATTTAAAATATCTGTGCTGAAACAAAATATGTTGAATACAGCAATAAAAAACAAAACCATTTTTTTGCTGATTTTTCTTCTTCTTTTTTTTTTGTCCAAACTAGTCTGATTTCCAAATCTAGGGACGTGTACATTAAATAATCATTGTTATAACAATAGATTATTAGAATTAGAGAAAAAAGGTGATGAGAGCAATTCCCTTCTGAGATCCGCATTTATAGAAAACAAAAAGTTGAAATCATCAATTTGCAAAACTGTTGAACTTCTAAAGAGAAAACTTGATATTACATCTCAGGATGTATCAGATAAAATTGTTAAACAAAAACTCAAAGAATATTATACAAGTAAATTAAAAATCAGTTTTGAAAATATTAAACATAAGAAACAAGGAAAACTTTTCTTTTATTCTACCATCTATGATGTAAATAGATTTGAATTACAACAATATCTTCAACTTCCCCTCTCTAAAACATTAAGAGCAGAATTGACCAAAATTAGAATCAGTGCTCATTCTTTAGAAATAGAGGTTGGTCGTTATAATAAAATATCCAGTGACAGACGTTTTTGTAAGTTCTGTAAAACTGAAATAGAAAATGAACACCACTTTATTTTAAAATTTCCAATATATAATACATTGAGACAGGAAACTTTTTTAAACTTGATTGATAATAACATGAATGAATCAGATCTCATAAGGGAAGTTCTTAATCCTAAAAATCCCACTTTTACAAAATCAATTTGTAAGTATATAAAAGAAGCATATGTCATCAGAAAAGAAAATTAAAGAATAGTTGGTATTACTGTTATCATATTCACATAATGTCATATTATGTATATATGTATATATATTTATGCCTTGTCGTTAAAACTATTATCTAGTCCCTTTGTCTTTTGTATTTTGTAAATTAGTCTTGTGTTTATTAATGTGTTTGTTAATATGATGCTCGCCTAAATCTGGCTTATCATTAATAAAGAATTTGAATTTTGAAAAATTAAAAATGGTCCATCTATGGAACATTACCAAAACACCCAAGTTTAATCCAATAAATATCTGTTTTCTAATTTTTACTATTTTTTTGTACCATAAGGATACCGGTACATCGAATTACCGAAATGCCCGTAATTACCGAAATGTCTTTGGAATTACCGAAATGCCCAATGAAAATACCGAAATGCCCTCAATTATGATAGACATTTTTAGGTAGTACAGAGGTATATTTAATAACTATGATTAATATTGATGTTGATTTGGCGATTTTGCAGTTTCTGCCGATGAAAGGATGTTTTGGATTAAAGTGATGAACATAAATGTCACATATGATCATAAATATTGTCCATTAATTAAACTACTGAATAAATCTTTAACACTTACAGCTGCCCCATTTTTCTTATATGTATAGCTTTTATAAATATTTGTTTGTCATTGCTTTGTACTATCATTGTAACGATCATTAATGTTGTATATTGTATTTATTGGCCAATAAACTCATATTTTAATCTTGTATATACTTACTTGATCACTTACTGGAAAGGTGTGAAATCAACGCTTTTCATATCAATTTAAATTAATCAAAACGTGTAATTTATTAATAATTAAAAAAAAACAAGAATGTTGATTAGTTAAACGAGAGGGTCCTGTGTTCACCCATCTGTATATAAGTAGCAAATTATTAACTATAATAATTAAGTAATAATTAAAAAAAAACAAATAAAAATGTTAATTAGTTTAACGAGAGCGTCCTGTGATCACCCATTTGGATATAAGTAGCGAATTATTAACTGAGAGTCTCACAAGCACATTAGCTATATCTACCGAAATTTATCACTACCAACATGATAACTTACGTTAAAGGAGAACATGATGTCCTTTGCAACTTTTACCCATGCCAGTTACAATATGAAGGACAAACTTACAGCAGCGCAGAACACCTCTACCAGAGCAGAAAGGCAATTCATCATGGATTGTACGCACTCGAACGTCATATTAGAAGAGCCCACAATGCAAGAAGAGCTAAACAGCTTTCCAACAGTATTAAGAGAACAGATCCGCAATGGGACGAGAATAAAGGCCTTCTTATGTCTGAAATCATAAGTCAATGTGAAACTCGCGGACTATTCTAGATATGCCCGAGCCTCGTGCAGGATATCTAGGTAGTTTTAACTTTTCTTGTAAATATTAACTTAGACGTTTTGCTTTTTGTAAATTATTTGAATGTTTAAATCTTTTAAAACAAAAGAAATAAACTTAAAAAGGTTAAAAGTTAAATATCAATTTTAGAATAAATAATCAACCTTAGATAAAGGGTGGGGGGAGGTGGTGGCCGGGGTTAATGCAGCCAGGATATTATTATATCTTGAAAGTCACAAGCCTTAGAATGCAGAGTGGCCCCGTTGCTTAATCAAGATAAAACAGAATGCATAGAATTAAAATTAAAATATATTTGAATAATAATAAGAAAATATTTATTTTTAGGAGGGGGGTTAATGCAGCCAAGATATTTTCATCTTGCAAGTCACAAGCCTTGAAATGCAGAGTGGCTCTACCTCCTGTTTGCGGTTTATTTTTTTCATTTTTGTACATTTTTTCGTTGTTTAATAGATTATTATCTGAATTTATTAATAGATCAGATTTTAAATGAATAATTTTTAAATAAACTCTTTCATGTTAATTTGAGCTTAATGAAATATGGTAAGTTTTCACTTTCATTAAAAGTTTATTTCTCTACCAAATAATTTTATTAAATGAAATTTTTACACATACATTCCGTAATCTTTTGCCTGTTAGAAGCAATCTATTATGAAAAATTCCTTAGAAGGCAAAAAGAAGTTCGAAAAATATACAAACTCTCATTCATATAGCAGTAATAACTTTATATACTGATCAATTAACAAGATCGGTAATAAATTATCGGAATTTCAAAACGCTATTTTTGTCATAAGAACATGAATTTGATATTTTTTACCTCAAGACACAAAATATTTGTTAAACTATGTTTTGTCTATCATAATTGAGGGCATTTCGGTATTTTCATTGGGCATTTCGGTAATTCCAAAGGCATTTCGGTAATTACGGGCATTTCGGTAATTCGACGTACCCTAAGGATACTAATATACCATATATTTACTCATAATACACATGTTTACTATCAATGTGCCATTCGACTATATAGCGCGTTTATTGATTATTATTGAAAACTGAGATGTGTGTAAATCATTTAAATTCTAAGTTACCTTTTATAAGAAGAAATCTTTTTCAAATATTCTCTGTACATGTCTGCATGATATTAAATTATTTGCCACGACAAAAATGAGTTAAACCTGTGTTTATATTTACATTTATTGATTTTTTTAACGTAACAATGCCAGTACGCTTCGGTGGTTGTGAAACTTTCATTTCGACCTGTTGGGAGATTACTCTAATATTAAAATTTTCTTTTGATACCGTATCCATGTGTTTAATTAATTTTCTATCTTCCTTAGCTGTAATATGGCGATGCATCCATCATGTGCATTCACACAAAATGCATAGCTTTACTTTCACTTTCGATTTGCCCCTTTTGAACGGACTTACAAGATCCAATCAAAATTCTTACTATCTTAGAGAGGCGTACAAGGGGTATGTGAGAATGGGGCGAAACAGAAATGAAAATATCCAATAAACAAAACAGAAAAATAAAAACTCTGACCTCCAAGTCGCATTAATTTGCAAGAAACCACGGCGAATAAAGACCTTCAAACATGAAAACACATGGAAAAAAATCCACCAAAGAAGCACATATAAAAATTAAAAAAGTAACAAGAGGCTCTCAAGAGCCTGAATCGCTCACCTGGTAAACAATGCACTATAAACTAAATTAATATATTAATGTTTGTTGTAAACTAAACTGAGTATTAAAAAGGTCATGTAAAATGCTGAAAATACCTTTAAAAACCTTTAAGAACCTCTGGAAAGAAATGGGCATGAGTTCTCCCTACGCTTGATTAAGATACAGTCATGGTCAATCTGATGATTCATAATACAAAATACAAGATTTAATTAATCTTCAAATACAAGTATAAATCTTTTGGTCAATATGTTGTCTTCGTTTTTAAAATGTTTGAAAGAAGTTATGTAAAAATTGTGGGTTAAGGCTTTTTATTGTACTTGAAAAGGAAATATTGCAGGAACAATCATGCTAAGTTTCATCAAATTCCCCCAAGTAGTTTCAGAGGAGAAGATGTTTGAAAATTTGTTAACAACGATTATGACAGACACCAAGTGATGGCAATTAAAAGCTCACATATTATGAAGTTTAATCATTGTTATACAACATTCTCATCATCACCATTCACTAAGGATACCATGTTTACTTTAAAAACCAAATATTGTTGAAATCCGAGCAAGTGTAAAAAATGGCGGGAAAATGGCAGCCATTTTAAAAATGGCCGTCCAAAACAAACTTTCATCATCACCATTCAACTCGGGATACCATGTTTGCCTTGAAAATAGCTTTCATCTTCATTTTATTTTTATAATTCAGGAAAGAATAGCAAAAAACAGCATTTTGACCCCTATGTTCTATTTTTAGTAAGGGCGGACATGTTTTTTGACCAATCAAAAATCCAAGCATTAACTTTTTGCAGAATACCCTAAGGAACAATCTTACCAAGTTTCATTTGATTTTGAATAATAGTTTTAGAGAAGAAGATTTTTGAAATAATAACATAAAAAAAAGCCAAAAATGTCAAAAAAGGGCAATAACTCTAACATCAGTTGACAGATTTTCACAAAAATCAGCACGCAGGTAGCTCTCATCATGCTGAACACTTTCAACCTGCAGAATTTGGCGTAACCTAATGATTTTTGAGATATTTGCGAAAAACTGTTGTTTGACCCCTATGTTCTATTTTTAGTAACAGTGGCCATGTTTTTCGACGGATCAAAAATCGAAGCATAAACTTTGTGCAGGATACCCTAAGGAACAATCATGCTAAGTTTTATCCAAATCCATTCAGTAGTTTCAGAGGAGAAGATTTTTGAAATAATAACATAAAAAAAAGCCAAAAATGTCAAAAAAAGGGCAATAACTCTAACATCAGTATACAGATTTTCAAGAAAATCAGCACTCAGGTAGCTCTCATCATGCTGAACACTTTTAACCTGCCAGAGTTTGCCTTAACCTAATGATTTTTTAGATACTTGCGAAAAACTGTTGTTTGACTCCTATGTTCTATTTTTAGTAACAGTGGCCATGTTTTTCGACGGATCAAAAATCGAAGCATAAACTTTGTGCAGGATATCCTAAGGAACAATCATGCTAAGTTTTATCCAAATCCATTCAGTAGTTTCAGAGGAGAAGATTTTTGAAATAATAACATAAAAAAAAAACCAAAAATGTCAAAAAAGGGCAATAACTCTAACATCAGTTGACAGATTTTCACGAAAATAAGCACACAGGTAGCTCTCGTCATGCTGAACACTTTCAACCTGCTAGAATTTGGCATAACCTAATGATTTTTGAAATATTTGCGAAAAACTGTTGTTTGACCCCTATGTTCTATTTTTAGTAACAGTGGCCATGTTTTTCGATGGATCAAAAATCGAAGCATAAACTTTGTGCAGGATACCCTAAGGAACAATCATGCTAAGTTTTATCCAAATCCATTCAGTAGTTTCAGAGGAGAAGATTTTTGAAATAATAACATAAAAAAGCCAAAGATGTCAAAAAAAGGGTGATAACTCTGAAATGAGTGGTTGGATCTTCTTCAAAATTTCAGGGCAGGTAGATCTTGAGGTGCTGATCACTTTTACCCTATGCCACAATTTTGATATCTGTGACCGTTTCTGACTTATTTGCAAAAAACTGCGATTTACCCCTATGTTCTATTTTTAGCCATGACGGCCATGTTTTTATACGAATCAAAAATCCAAACAATAGATTTGTAGCACCCATACCAATTAATAACTGTACCAAGTTTGGTTGCAGTTGGACTTATGGTGTTGGAGGAGTTAACGTTTGAAAAAGTTAACGGACGACGGACGGACGGACGGAGGACGGAACGACGACGGACGACGGACGGACGACGGACGCCAAGTGATAGCAATAGCTCACATGACCCTTCGGGTCAGGTGAGCTAAAAAAGGAAAATATTCCTGGAAAATATTATTCTATTGTATGTATGAGTCATGTATTGGTTTAGAAACTATATTTAATGCAATTAAAAATTTAAAAAAAAACCAGACAAATCATTACAAAACTAAGAATTAGTTATCATTCATTAGATATAGAAATACCACACATTTGTCATAGATGTTTGTTTTATATATGTAACTCAATCATATTTGTTTTGTACTGGAACTATGCCCTCAATGGGCCCATCAATTAGTAGATATAAACAAATTTCTAGATATTAAAGATTATGTAAAACACGTAATATTATTGTAGATGAAGTCCACTTCTTTTTATTGTAAATTAATGAGAAAAACAGAAAAGAATTAATTTAACTGAACTTTATTGCAAATCAAACCCTGAAAAAATATATAAAATACATAATACAAGAGACATACATAAATAAAGTTATTATAGTTCCAAATATGTTTGCACTTGGCCAATATGCAATTCCAAAGACTGCTTTATAAAATCAAAGTAATGAAGTACTGTTTACTCGGTTGGCCTCATGATCTGATGGCAGATGAATTAATGATAATGATTTAAACCTAACTGTATATATGGCAAAAACTGTTGACAGGGAGATATGTTTCACCTGCATCCAATTTTGATAGTATAATTCAAATGTTGAAATGAATAAGGTATCTCTTAAACATGTGAATAATGCAAAACTTTCAAATGTTGACTGTTCCCCATAGACTTTCACGACATGTACACTATGGTGAAGATTCATAGTCACTAGAATATAAATGAGGGGCCAAGCCAAAAAAATGCCATGCGAATGCTAATACAACTGCGTAACAAATTCACTGACTGTCTATATGTGGTTTCCAATTAACTCACCTAATCACCAACTATTAACAAATTGACGTTGTCGTACGAAACAGCACATCTTTATGACTTTTGTGAGGCAAAGAAAAAACTGTAGTGATATAGCACTTTAGACTGCAACTGTAACACTTCCTGTTGTGTTTATATACTGTTAATGTCCTTAATATAGTAAAAGGGTGATATTTGTACAATCTCGATTCACTTCTTTCAGAATCAGAGGTTCATTTAGGGATTAGAAATAATTTGAAATTTGTGTTACAATTTAAATGGGTATCAATGTATCAATTTGAGTTGCAGTATAAAAAAAATATTAGGTCAATGTAGTAAAATATAAAACCCCTTTTTGTATTCGGCACGAAACCGGAGAAGGGCAAAACTCGCCCTTCCCAAGTTTCTTGGCCTCATACAAAAATGTTTATATTTTTCTGACATTGACCTAAATGTTACTCAACTTGGCAACAATGCAAATATAGTTACACCCAACTTGGCAACAATGTATAGTTACATCCAACTTGGTAATAATGTATATAGCTGCACCCTACTTGGTAACAATGTACATAGAGCTACACCAAACATGGCAATTAATTATTTAATGAATATGATGCTTAGAACAATCTTGAAAGACGAGGGTATATTATAAATATATATATCTGTTTTTACTTTTGTAACTGTTCCCATTTTTTCTCCCATTGTATATATCTTATCTATGTCTGTTGCTCATAATAAAGCAACAGTTTTTATCCATCATAAATTTGAGTAAATTGCTAGTAATTTATTTTGGTGATTTAATAACTCGAAAACTTTTATTCATTTGAGGTCTTCTTTGACATTTGTGGATCTGTTTATGTGACTTTATATCAAAGTATTCCTCATACGTTTTTTGACAATGTATGATGTTCTGACTTTACATATAACAACATATGTAAAAAGTTTAAATTCAAAATTGAAAGACATGTAGTATGAATTGTCCAACTATATTGATGTGATACATATATTTTTTTTATCACAGTAGTCTGCTGCTTTGACAATAACCGAATGCTGCTTTGGCGCCAATTTAGGTGTGATGGAAATTTAAAATTTAATGCATAATGCATAAATATATTAATTATTTAGATAAAATATAGCAAGAGCACAAGTTTTAACGTAGACATGATAGGTATAGATCGATGTGCACAGTATTCTCCCATTTATTTCATATATTTCCATGCAAACAGGGATAATTGGAATACCATTTTGATTCCAAATATTTTAATAAAAAATTACACTGCAGTATTCTCTATCACAATTCTCATACACCGTATGTCTAAAACCTTAAAAATATAGTCAGATCAGTGAAAATAAATGTTTGGCATGTGTATTGGTACATGTATATTTTTCCTCGTAGTTTTAGACATGGAATATATGTAAAGCAACACCCGACACTTCTGTAATAATAGCGGCAAACGACAAATTTCTGTCAAGTATCATCTCAGGGGATGCATCCTCATTGTCGAGTATCATCTCGGACGTAGCATCCTCGTTGTTCCACAACTGGATCCCGCTTGTCTTGATATCTTTTACACATTTCTCTAACAAGCAATTCAGTATGAATTTGTCTTCTTGTTCATAACCTATTAATTGGCAGATGTGTGTTGTCTCAATCTATAAGTAAAGATATATGTATAGTTTCTCAACTAGAAGTATTCCTGGTGAAATTAAGATAAAAATATGGTCAATTTATGTTCGCCTAATTATATAGCCATAATTAACATGCTCAGCTTAATATACACATGTACATGTACCCGGGTAACCTAATTATTGCATTCAAATGGTCAATACTCAACTTTGCTCTAATATGTAACACTTCTCTTTCATATATACATGTAGTGTAGAATCAATACAATATATCACTCAGAATATTAATATTTAATAAAAGTACGATAAAATTTCTGGATTGTTATATATGTAGGAAACTGATCACTAATTATAACCAATGTTACCATATAATGCTGCATCTGCACACAAAAACATTATTTGTGCATTATGGAACGATTATATAACTGAAGGTATTTTTAGAAATGAGTAAAATGGCCAGGTATGGTTCATCATAATTACATATGTATTGATCTGGTCTCATTTTCTCTTCGTCTTACCTTTGACTGCTGAAGCTGATATGCATCACCCGTTCAGGAATCCATCTGCGTTTATTAATATATAATATTCTCGGTACAAAACATGTTGATATATAAAAACATACCTTCATGAAATTGTTTTGAGAGCAAGATTCAAATATATGAGTTGATAAAGAAATCTATTTTGCACTAGATAATGTCAGCGTATTCACACAATAAAAAAATGAGTAATTGCGAGTTAAAAACAACCCAGATCACGATATGAATAGACTGGTTTTTCTCTCTTCGAAGTGAGCCAACCTAGTTTCTAGCGGAAGTTGATAAGCTTGTCGATTTAAGATTCAGGGCGATAACTATACTACGGATAGCCATCCTTGTAATCAACATCACTGGACAAAACATTCATATCTGGATTTAGAATAATTCGTAATTTATCTAGAGAGCCAAGCTGTTATAATTAGGGTGCACATTTATAATATCATTTTGAAACTTTATGAAAACAAATACCCGTTGATTTCCATTCTTTCAAAATATGTCATATAGTGTTCAATTACAGTATCTTCTTAATCCAAACAAACGAACGTGGATACAAAACCCTGCTTAGGAGGATGTATTAAGACAGGGTCCATGCAGATTAGGGGGACATCACACAGTATGAATTAAATATCATGTTGTTTGCGATGTTTTGTTTGCTGTTTTCTGTACTTTAAATTGCTCGAAACATAGATGTGTATTTTGCAAATAAAGCCGATGATTTATATAAACTAGAAAGACAATTGTTCAGAGGACAATTGCAAGGTCTTTCCCATTTCAAATTGACCTTTTAGCCCGAAGTCGCTAAGGATATTAAGCATGACTGTTGACCTTCTATTTTGACTTGTATATTAAAATATAGGACTCTAAGACACAATGACCTTGACCATTGACCTTCGATTTTGACCTCTACAGCTCTAATTACTCCACCAAATTCCTTTTTTCCATATAACATGTTTTATTTTAAATACAGTGTACTTTCTCAAACACGTACGAGATTATTACCAGGTGTTTTTGTTTTACTCATCTGTATCATGTGTAAAACATAACCATGATAACTGGATAGAACGAATTGTGAAGTACGTGAGTTATTTTATGTGATATTGGGTTGGCCCTATGTCTCATAATTACCCCGGTTGCACATAAAGCAAAACAACAAAACAGAAGGCATTTGGCTTGGTAGGTTGAAACACTGTAAAGAAAAATATGAAGGAATAAAATGGTCAGATACGGTAAAAAGTTTAGGAATATTCTTTGGTCATAATAAATTAAACTGTCAAAACTTGAATATTGAAAAACAGCTTCTTAAATCTGAAAGAATACTTCAAGACTGGAATAAAAGAAATCTTACAATGATGGGTAAAATTACTGTAGTAAAATCCTTAATTGTACCTATCATTACATACGTAGCTTCAGTAACTAATATTGACAAAAAATTTATCACAAAATTTAAAACTCTTATTTACAAATTCATATGGAATAATAAAAAAGAGAAGGTTAAAAGGTCTGTGCTTAGTCTAAATTATGAAGAGGGAGGATTAAAAGTAATCGATATAGATAAATATATAGAGGCAATTAAAATTAATTGGATTAAAAAATTTATCCAAAAAGAAGATATTATACCTAGCTGGAAAATCATCCCAACCTTTTATTTCAATAAATTTGGGGAAAATTTTCTAATATTTAACATGAATTTTGATAGTTTCGCTTCAATGCCAAATGTTAAACATAATTTACCAGAATTTTATTATGATGTCCTAGAAATATGGAAAAAAAATACTTTCACTAAAAGTCCTAACACAATTCGAGAAATAAGACAACAAATAATATGGGGGAATAAATATATTAAGTTTGAAAATAAGTGTTTATTGTTTAATAGCTGGATAAAAGACAAAATTATTTTTATAAATGACATAATAGACAATGACGGAAAGATCTCACAAGAATTTATTTTGAGAAAACTTACAATAAAACTAAACTGGTTCTCTGAATACTCTAAATTGTTAAAAGCAATACCCCAAAGTTGGAAAACTTTACTACAATCAGAAGAATCTATAAAAACAAAAGTCAATACAACTCAAAAAACTACTTTTGAAAATAAAAAAAAGTTAAAGGTTGATATATCAACTTTAAATGTGAAAGATTTATATATAACTTTAGTAAGCAAAAATCAAGAATTACCAATTGGATTTTTGAAGTGGAAAAATAAATTAGAAATAGAAAATTTCACATTTATAATCAAAGATATCTTATGTTTCATTTTTAATTATCTCAATGACAATAAACTTAAAATGCTTAGGTGGAAGTTACTACACTTTATACTCCCTTGTAAAAAACTATTGTTCTCCTGGAAAATAACAGATTCACCTCTGTGTAATATTTGTCAACAAGAGGAAGACTATACACATTTTTTCATAGACTGCAAATATTATGAAAGCTTTTGGCGTGAAATAAAAGAACTTTTAAATAAAATTAAAATTAAAAACAACATTGTAAATTTGAAAAATCTAGTATTTGGATATAAAATCAACGATAAGAATTACTATGGGCTAAACTTTGTGTTAACAATTATACTGTTTTCAATATTCAAAGCTTACTATATTTCAAATCATAAGAGAGATTCATTAAATGTGTTCAATCTTTTTAAAAGTGAAATTAAAAAACATGTTTTCATAAAAACAAATGATCCTTTCATACAGAAATTAGCCAGTATTATTTGAGTACTATATTTTGTATAATGTTTTCTTCTAATATATAAATTATACCTGATATTGTTTTCTTTGGTAGTAGGGAATATCTGATCATTGCTCAAATAGAGTTTTACAAATAGAATTAACTTGACAATGCTTAATACATTGTCTTATGAAACATCATTTCTCTATCACTTAAGCAAAATAGCTAATAGATGTCCACATGGGTTGACGTGTTAATTTTGTAAACAAGACAGTCGGTCAAAATATAGAACGATTATAAATACAAAACAATATAGAAATGCCTAAAATAATTTCCGTAATTAAATCCAAAGATGCATTACTCATGTTAACTATAATCCCAATAGGTAAATTATATTGTTTTTTTTTTACATTTGTGTAAATATATCAAAACATAATACATGTAATAATATTCTTTTATTTAATTACATATCGTATCTCTGGCGATATTCGTTTATATACTTCACAGAGATATCCGGTAGGAAGCTGGACTACCGTGATAAGATTGTTAACAGCTGAATATGTGCAATAAAGATATTTTGTTCTGGAAAAAAAAAAAAAAAAAAAAAAAAACAATTAACGTTTTCTAAAAATAAGAATAAACATGATTTTTTGATAAATATTACTTTATATTTCCATATGTAAAATATGACAAGGTACATGTAATTGATTATTTTGTGGACGCAGTGCGGCCTTCAGATGATATAACATGCAACGTTTTGGACATCGTAAATGACTTATTCGGATTCAGAAGTTAATCTTCCAAACGTTTTCGCTTGAACTCTTGGTACTACTGTGACGTCGACGCCCTTCACCCTCGTATCTAGGGAAGCTTCTAGCTTGCGTCCGATACTAGTGTTGCTCAGAAAATTTATTTTCCAAGCAAAACATACTATGGAAGTTACTCCGTTCGTCATTTTCAACACTGACGGTACAAATCCAGATAGGTATTCGTAAGTATAAGACTTGAAACATTTCTTCAATGAACGCATTGAATGCCTGTATATATAGTATGAATGCTTAAACATAGAAATTGTATAAGTTACCTTAATCATGTTAATAAAACTACTTTGTATAAAATAAGATAATGTTTAAGGATATATTTTAATTGTTTGGAAAATTAAATAATTATACTAAGAATTATTCTGAATTTAAAAGAAATGTATGAAAATCTACTTTTGTATACTCACGCATACATGGTATAAAATGACAAGAATAAGATGAAATAGCTGAATGTACGACAGAGTTATCTACCTTTTTCAGTATCACAAATATTCCATTTTGGAGGCAGTATAGCAGAATAAAAATAGAAGGTGAAGAGAAAATTGTGAAGTATTATTCAGTCAATATTCAAGAGTTAAAAAAAGAGCTTGAATATTTCGAATATGAGGAGGGTGAGTGTATATATATATATATATATATATATATAGAAGTCTATAAAAAAACGAACCAGCAAATTTAATATGTACCGGATCGTCTAGAATAGACGATACTGCGCAGATAAGGAAAAAATTATATAAGTCTAAAGATTTGCACAAGGGTACTAATATAAGATGGTATTATACGAAGATGATGTTATAAAATCGTGTTGACAAATATTTCGGCTTAACAAATAGCCTTCGTCAGTGTCGATAGTTTTTTCAATACTAATTGTATGTGTAAAAATAGCTCAGTGAGAGATAGATGACAAATATAGAACTTTTAACATTTATTTAATTTTATTTGATACCCTGCCATAACATAAATCATTTATTACATTGAATGTGGTGAAGAAGAGGCCAAATATACCTAAGGAGCAAATAAAAAAACGTAATCCATTGGACAGACAAAACCGGGAAGACAAATCAACAACCACAACAGACAAACACTGAAAAGGAATTTTGTCGAGCGTACTTGCGTCAAAATAAAGGAAAAATAATCAGTTTTAATCTTTTCCTTCTTAATTGTATCCAAAGTGTAAAATTATGCAATTTGGTTTATATTTGTTTCAGAATCACTCTGGAAAAAATCCTTAATCCAAGCAATTAAGCGTGATGAAGCTATCGTGAAAATGCACTTATCTTATCTCAAAACTTACGAGAAATTTGATTGCGAATTGAAAGAGTAAGTATAATTTAGACACGTATTAGATTATATAAAAACCGTGATACGACATGTTTGTAGATTCGACTTCTTTTCAATAATTGTGGAGAGATGGGAGGGGGTAACAATGTGATAAAGTGGACACAAGCCCCCATACTGAAGGCTTTATCAAGACCTCTGTTTACCCTTTTAATTACGTGTCAAAGATGTTTCATTTCTGTAGTAAACCAAATACCTTATCAAAAACATTTATTACAGTATGGTATAGGAAAAAGTACTGATGTTTTATTTGGCTGAGGAAATTTATTACAAAAAATGTATAAGGATACGAACATTGCGACTATAATATCCCTCAAAAACCAGTCCAACATGTCTTAATTTGAACTTATTAAAGTATTTAATAACAGGGGGAAACAAAATATATATGTATATGTGTGTTCCTAAAAACATTTTCAGACAATTCAAAGGTTATAAACTTAACCAATCAAAAACATGAATTGCTGATTAGTGAATTTTCAAAATGAGAAAAAATCACTGAGATGCTCTCGGAAATCCCTAACTTGAAGTTTTAGTTCATTTGTTCATCGGGTTCAAATTAAGTCTATTAAATCGAAAAAAATCTTGAGTATTGATCATGTATATTACTAGGATGGTCCTTTTTATAAAACTTAATTAAACATGTTCTTTTTAGGTTATCTAAATCCGTGGGACTCGACGAAGACAATTACAATGAAAACGCATGGAACTTGGAACAGGCAGAAGGCAAATTTCATAGAATAAATAAAGAACTATTATCTTGTTATGAGGTAAACTTTAATTTTTATATCTTTTGCAAATATAACTGCTCTTTCTCGTCTTTTTTTTTTTTAAATAAATTTTCATTTTTAGGAACAATTAGTTTGAAACCTGTTTAAAAGTGAACATTCACCCGAAAAATGAAATCCTTTTAACACATTTTAGAAACTGAAAAGCCGTCTTCAGAAATTCCAAAATTTACTTCTGATTGAAACCGAAAAGAAGGAGGAAAAACTGGAACTACAGAAGAAGAAACTACAAAAGGATATGAAACGTTATGATAAATTGTTAGAAAAACACAACAATTTCATTCCAGAATTACAAACGGTAAGAATATTTTGATCTGTTGATATCTTTTTGAAGCTACATATTTGAACATTAGTGATGGCAATACTGTGGCACTTGTGTGGTTTTAGTAAAAATAAGAAAAATACCACAGGATATCGAATTTCGTGAATGTGCGTTTTTTTTTCATTTATCTTTTATTTTTTAAAATTATTATTTACTAAGTGTTCCAAGGAATACGTGGTAAGATGTATATCTCGTGGTTTCACTTAATTCACACACGAAAGCCACATACTTATATTCAACGAAATAAGATAATACAAGTGATTACTGATCTCAAATATTATTGATCAGTTTGTTCTTATTTAACATTATCACCTCGCAAATTTGTAAATTGTCACATGAATAATGCACAATCTTTGGTGTCGTTGCAGTTTATAAAAATTGGTCCTGCTTTGTGACAATTCTCTGAACGCTGAAGTTGAATTTACTAAAATAGCACCTTCTCCACTGGTTACATCAAATTTTGTCTTTGAGAGGTCTTAAATCGTTTCTGACTTTTTTGCTCTGCATCAATAATATAACAAAATTTTTTATAAAATATTTTGGAACCCTTCATTTAAATAGAGCTACAAGATCATGACCTATGAGATGTTAAATTACCATTTATTGCAGGACACATTTAAACTTAAAAATATGTATTCCTAAATTTTTTTTTTTTTGGGGGGGGGGGGATTGTCATGGAACTGACTAATTCCTTTTTCTACTGTCGGTTGATAAACTATCCACTGAAACTAACAAAATTTTAAACAACTTTGCTTAATCCATGGATTCTGGACCCGTTTTCTCTGTTTTTATTTTCAGTTTCTTTCGTTGAACTATACATTTTCACAACTGATGAGTCGTTATTTAAATAGAATAATTCACGGTGCACAACATCTTGTGCATTAAAACTGGTATCAAAGATTATATTATTAGCACTAAGTGCGGCTGTAGTAATCCCAATCCCCAAGGGTATAACAAAGATTATATTATTAACACTAAGTGCGGCTGTAGTAATCCCAATCCCCAAGGGTATAACTAACTCAGTATGTCGATACTAGCACAAAATTGATGCTTTAAATTTACTGTTACAAACATTTTAAATGTTGTGAAAAGCAAGTATTATTTCCAAGTTCCCATTACCCATTTGGTCACTTTAGCAGTTTTTAAATTGGCTTTCATTTTTAGCTCACCTGGCCAACTTTCAATTTTAGCTCACCTGGTCAACTTTCATTTTTAGCTCACCTGGCCAAAAGGCCATATGAGGTTACCGTTATGTCATCACTTTGTTTCTATCGTCCGTACAATTTTCACACTTTGATCTTCTACTCTGACACTACTCGTGGATTGTAACCAATCTAGATAGGAGTGATGTATGGATGGATGATGAATTGTGTTTTAACGTCCAGTGGCAGCCAGGTGTATATCAGGACGAGGACATGTTGATATGATAATGAATATGATCCCTGCTTTGTACGAGACCGACACACTGAACCGCATTTTTAATGTGCTAGCTCACGAGGTAACTGTCCGCAGGAAGACATATCACCCTACTCGGACACATTATACTGACTCCGAGCCGACTAGTAGATCAATGCTCTTACTTCTAGATGCCGCGTGCTTGGCGGAGAAGCAGCAAATACCAATTTTAATGTCTTTGGTTTGACCCAGCCTGGGACCGAACCCGCGACTTTCCGCACTCGTGGCGAGGACGCTACCACAAACCGCCGAGGCGGTGTGGTGTATGGCAGGACCTCTACAAACGACCTACCTTTGGTTCCGGTTGGCTGAACAACATGGCCGCCAGAAGCCAATTTTCAAAAATCCTCCTCTGAAACTAAATTATGCAATGTTTTGAAACTTTGCAGTATTGATGACAGCGATACCCTGGATACAAACGATCCACTTTTGGTTGAGATTGATTGGTCAACCGATGGCTAGGGCTGCTCAAAGTTTCAATGGAAACCATATGCCAAATGATTTTTTGTCATTTTTAGCTCACCTGGCCTAAAAGGCCATGTGAGCTTTTCTCATCACTTGGCGTCCGTCGTCGTCTGTCGTCTGTCGTCGTCTGTCGTCGTTAACAATTTTTCAAACATCTACTCCTCTGAAACTACGGAATGGATTTGGATAAAACTTAGCATGATTGTTCCTTAGGGTATCCTGCACAAACTTTATGCTTCGATTTTTGATCGATCGAAAAATATGGCCACTGTTACTAAAAATAGAACATAGGGGTCAAACAACAGTTTTTCGCAAGTATCTCAAAAATCATTAGGTTATGGCAAATTCTGGCAGGTTGAAAGTGTTCAGCATGATGAGAGCTACCTGTGTGCTGATTTTCGTGAGTTATTGCCCTTTTTTGACATTTTTGCCTTTTTTTATGTTATTATTTCAAAAATCTTCTTCTCTGAAACTACTATTCAAAATCAAATGAAACTTGGTATGATTGTTCCTTAGGGTATCCTGCAAAAAGTTAATGCTTGGATTTTTGATTGGTCGAAAAACATGTCCGCCCTTACTAAAAATAGAACATAGGGGTCAAAATGCTGTTTTTTGCTATTTTTTCCTGAATTATAGAAATAAAATGAAGATGAAAGCTACTTTCAAGGCAAACATGGTATCCCGAGTTGAATGGTGATGATGAAAGTTTGTTTTGGACGGCAATTTTTAAAATGGCTGCCATTTTCCCGCCATTTTTTACACTTGCTCGGATTTCAACAATATTTGGTTTTTAAAGTAAACATGGTATCCTTAGTGAATGGTGACGATGAGAATGTTGTATAACAATGATTAAACTTCATAATATGTGAGCTTTTAATTGCCATCACTTGGTGTCTGTCATCATCGTTGTTAACAAATTTTCAAACATCTTCTTCTCTGAAACTACTAGGGGGATTTGGATTAAACTTGGCATGATTGTTCCTGCAATATTTACTTTTCAAGTACAATAAAAAGCCTTAACCCACAATTTTTATATAACTTCTTTCAAACATTTAAAAAACGAAGACAACATAGATTTATACTTGTATTTGAAGATGAATTAAAGCTTGTATTTTGTATTGTGAATCATCAGATTGACCATGACTGTATCTTAATCAAGCGTAGGGAGAACTCATGCCCATTTCTTTTGAGAGGTTCTTGAAAGGCTTTTAAAGGTATTTTCAGCATTTTATGTGACCTTTAATACTCAGTTTAATATACAACAAACATTAATATATTAATTTAGTTTATAGTGCATTGTTTGCCAGGTGAGCGATTCAGGCTCTTGAGAGCCTCTTGTTTCCGGAAGTAATGGGCAGATTGAAACCGATGTTGGCATGAATGATGTATTGAAGGACATATGCAAATGTTCCAACTTTTCTTAGACCAAAGACCAGGGCCATTTTGTCATTTTGCATTTCTTTAACAGCCTTGTGGATACAACACAGCTTACATTTTCAAATTGGCTAAGTGAAATCGAGGACATTACGTTTCCGTAAATTTCCTTATATTACCTTTCCGAAAATGTACCTGGCTGTTACCTGTAATTCAAAATGTAGCAATGTCAGTGTTCAGAGAAAGGCGAAAACGGTTTCCGAAATTGCCCAAATGTAGACTCGAAGTTCACGAGGCTTTGGGATGATTAAATTCGCAGACCAATAAAACGGAAAGATTCACTTTTGAAAAATCCTAGTTATTTTGTTATCATGTTACAGTTGTCTACAAATGCTAAAAAAATTTATACAAAGAAAGAGCTCGACAGGGCAAACAGTGTGATGGCGATCTGGAAGAAATGTCTGACCGGTATCCAGGAAAACATTACAACTTATGCCAGCGAAACAGTAAACATAGCAGAATCTCTCTCAGCTGCTAACGAAGTAATGGTTAAAGAGATGGTGAAGAGTTACTGTATACCTAGAACAAAAGAGCTAAATCATTTTGATTTAGAGGTAAACAAATTAGAAATCTATTATCCTTTTTCAATCTCAAGACAATCACATTATGTTTGACTGTAGTCCGAAGTCTGTTTTAGGATTGGCTTGGGCAACTTTAAATCAGAAAAATCTCGGATTACCTATATATGGAACATTATCAAACGACAAATATATCTAAGCAAATGAATAAATCTGATTTTAATGTGGTTGTAGACCGGTAGAATGAAGCTGGGTTTATGCATTCTTTCATTGAAGACCCATTGGTAGCTGTTTTCTGCTCTTTGTTCGGGTTATTGTCTCTTTGACACTTTCCCCGTTTCCATTCTCTATTCTATAATTTCTGATTTCTAGAGGTCACACGTTTCAATTCTAACATCTGGAAGAAATAAGAAAGGGATTCTAAAATGTTTTGTTTGAAATTCAGAAAGAAAAAAAAACTATTTTTTCTGGTGGAAAATTCAATATGGAATTTCTGTCTACTGAATTTTTCAGTGCGTCCTCCCATGCCCACAAAATAATGCCTCCAGCAACTTGATGGATTGTATACATGGTTGATGGGTAATTTTTTTCTCGTTGTCTTAAACTTGAAGGGGGTGCAAGAATTTTCTCCATCTTATAAAAACTCCTTTGTCATGTATTCGTAGGGATTTGGTGTCTACATCTAAAATTAATCCACCATACGCCTCCTTTTAAATTATTTCCCCGAGGAATAAAAAAAAAATAATGTCATTATCTAAAAACTTTTCATAAACTAAATCTTTGTTCTGCGTGCATCCAGACGTGTTGTTTTAGAGAAATATTGGTTATTATCAAATGTCCGTCATACCTTACTAAACTATCATCAATGTGAAAATAATAATAATAATGTTATAGAACAAGAATCAAAAGGAACTCAGTCAAGTCAAGGTCATACATTGGTTTTAAATTCTTTATACCGCTAGATAGCTATTTTTGGGAAATCCGTCAATTCTGCAAAACATTTACCTAAAGTCGTATCTTATAATATGTACTTCAGTGTTAGGGAGGAACCATTTGATTTTTATGGGGAGCTAGGATCCTGCCATTTTTTTTCGTCGAAATTTTGGTCCTGGATTTTTTACGGCCTAAAATTTTATTTTCATTTAAACCAAAAATATTCCTGGTTTATTTTGCCAAAATCCTGGTCCTGTCTTTTTATTTCAAAATTGATCCAGCCCCAACCCCCCCCCCCCCCCCTTAAAAATTAAATGGCCTTTACAATTTTGACAAGGTTATACATATAGGAGGAAAGTAAAGTTCAATAAAACTTTAAAAATATCTACTCTGTCTTTTAATATCTAAATGCTTTATACTTGAAACTCTCTTATTTCTTCCTTCTATCTATCTATCAAGAAAAGTGAAGAAATATTACATAGACATAGAGAATGTAAAGATTACATTGAAAATAAAGAACAGAAAAAAGACAGGAACAATAGACAGAGAGAATCGACTGAAAGTGGAGAAGAAGCTACACGTCAAGGTTGAATTTTATACTGAACTTTTGCAATTACAAATTACATATGTACAGTTTAATAATCAAGATACGGCATACGCTCTATTTATAGTATAACTAATCGCCGAATTCAAATACCAGAAGAAAAAAAAAAACGCGTGGCCGAACTACGCAGTAAATCACGAGTGTGCGCAGCGCACGAGTTTTTTACAGCTGTATTTCGGTCACAAGTTTATTTCTAGTATTTCAATACAGCGATTTGTTATACTTTTTATCACATTGCACAGAATCTAGAATTTTAGTAGAAATAAAATGAAAAAACGGACAACGTCCTTTGATATCTCTTAAGAGTCTTTGATAACTTCCTAGAGTGAAATACCTGCTGTTTTTTTCACATGTGATTTACCAGATTTTCATTCACTCGGATACTATCGTAAATCACCGGTTATTCCTCAGTTTATACCCGAGATGCAACTGACTTGTTATATAATGATAGAAGTTATAGTATACTGAAACAAAACATTCTCAATACTATCATATTATTCTTTTAAAAAACTTAAAAAATATCTTCTAGAATTTAAAGAAGAATATCTTGATTAATAAATGATATAAATGCTTATGTGTAATCTTTAAAGAACGTTTGTAGAAAAACCCACCAGACACAGAGAGGTAGATAATGTTCAAAAGAAGAATGAAAATGAAGATACTGTTGTCCAGCGTATCAAGCCACCACCCGCACGCCCTCCGCCTCCAAGGCCTCTTCAAAACCCAACAACCTGGCAGAAACCTCTTCCAACACCAGCATTTGCACAGAAACCTCTTCCAGCACCACCAACTGTACAGAGACCTCTTCCTATACCTGCAACTGCACAGAAACCTCTTCCAATACCTGCAACTGCACAGAGACCTCTTCCAATACCGAAAACTACAGAAAGACCTCTTCCACCTAGACCATGTCCACCACAGACTGTAAGCAATATGTGGAACGTCCCATCACAAGATCCACAACAAAAAGAAGAAGAGGAGGAGGGTAAGATTCGGGTGTTCATTTTTAGTGTATATATTTGAGAGTTGGTTGGTTTTCCCTAGTATAAGTGCTAGAAAATTTACAGTTTTATTAACAAGGTTTCAACTTTGGGTCGAATGTGGAATTTCTTGCTACTGTGTTTAAATATTTAAAGCCTCTGATAGACATGGAAGAAAAAAACACTAAGTAATGTTTTTACCTCGGTCAGAATCGTTAACGCCGAAAAGATGTCATAATATATCGGTTCTCATTATTGTTACTTAAAAACAGGGATCATATAATACTACTTCATATACAGTTCCTGTTAAAAACAACGATATAATGTAGTGAAATCGGGTTCCCGTGTATCATGTTATATACGCACAAGACAATTGGCAGTTTACTCAACTTTAATAAAAATCAAGTAAACTTTCAATTTCTCAGAAAATATATTACATTGATGTTTAACAAATCTACTGCACTTCCTCTAGAGGAAAGGTGTCTCGAGTAGAACAATTCCTCTATATACGAATGTGGTAATTTATTCATAGTGATAAGAACTTTAAAATACCCAGCCATACGTGTGCATCTGATGAAATATTGTATTAATATACTAAACAAATGTTTACCTTTTGTAGAAGAACCCACAAAAGAGTTTATAATTAAAAAGGCGAAAGTTCATTCGTCCTATAATAAGAGACGACCAGCTGAGATGACTATTAAGAAAGGTATGAAATAAAAAAATGAAGCTAATATATATAATGAGTATTTGGTATTATTGAAAAATAGGGGGAAAGCCATTTAATTTTTTGGTTGAGAGGAGGGTTATAGAAAAACTGAATAATGTGGCGAAATAAAATGTTGGTATGTGTCAAAGATAAAAGTGGTGTAGCGAGATATTGCAGACAGTTCTATGTTCTTCTGACCAAATAGTAAAACACACTTTATCATGCAGAGAATAAATTTCTGAAACAAGAGAAAAACAACAAAACAAAAAAAAAACAAAACAAAACCAAGGGTGTCATTAGAGAAATGTATGTTAATTACCTAGATATCAATAATGAGGCATATAATTAATATAAATCTTTAGAGATATTAAAAGGGTTAATAATATATGTACTTTCATTATACAAAATTCATGAGCGCATGGTCCATAAGTCCGAAAATAAAAACGCATTGTTAAATGCAATTTTTTTCAAACAGGTAGCGCGAGTCTTCTTGTCTAGAGCAAGCAGGACTTATCCCAAACTCGTGAGTTTTCTAGCTTGTCATTTTAGCATCACAAATGCATTCCATAAAAAGAATAGATACTTCAGACGCTACATGTATATTTCCTATACTTTTGACAGGAGAATGCGTAAAACTACTAGAAGAAGTAAGACCTGACGGGTATGTTTATGCCAGCAAGAAAATAAGATTAAACCTACAGAAAAAGAATGGGCTTATTCCAATGTCTAACATCACTATCGTTTCTCAATAAGTTGCAGTCTTTTAGTATTTCGATTTTTTTCTCACGAAATCTCGGCCTTCTTAACTCTAACTGTATGATGTTTGAAATAATTTGATTCATGACAAATAATTTATAAACAAATAAAGTGTTACTGGTTATACAAGTTAATGCAGACAGGTCTTGAAAATATACTGCTGTATAAATTAGGAGAGAGGTAGTGATTGCATTGTTTTGCAGGAAAGAAAATATTGCTATATCTGAATGTGTTTTTTTTGTTGTTGTCATGAACAAATTATGAAATATTTTCTGAATTTTTATATTTATGGGTAATACTATACATATTTCATGTCTTATATAACTCGAAGGAAAAATATAACTTCTCAATATTTGAACCAAAATATACTGCATTGTAAATAATCATTTTTATTGAAATTTCATGTGAATTAACCACGGAAAAAAAGAAGAAGCATATATAATCGTTAGATTAAAAACATTAAAAAAAAGTACAACTGTCTTTTCAAAATTGTAATGTTTGCATCGTAAAAGGTCGAGTTACAATGATATTCTCATTATTTTTCGTGGTTTTTAAAATGAAAAACTTGTTGTTTCCATATAAATAAGCAACAAAATGTTGTTTCCATACAAGACGCACAAAAAAACACAAGAAAACCTTATTGCCCATCAAATTTTAGTTTTTTTTTCGATTTATAAAAAAGCAGATTCATCATTTCTTTTTGTATCCTTTAACAAAAAATTTCGAATCTTACCATGTCACTTTGATAGTGGTTAAATTTAACTGGAGTATTAAATCACAGTCAGACAAGTAAGTTGAACAACCGGGAGCATGGTATATGGGCACAGGCAAGGTCGTATTTGACTGCAATGTCGCGATGGAAGTGACATCACCGGAAGTGATGACACCCGAACTTTCATGCCGGAAGTGGTTTGCGCACACCTGCATAAGGAAGTTAAACGAAGCTAATTTTGCAGCGTCGTTTCAACTGGAAGTGTAAGGAAGACAAGTTCGCGCCCTTCCAGTTGTCTTCGTAGAGCTACTACTGGATTATCTCCCTTTTTACGTTTTTTTTTTTGTCTTTCGTTGGACAGAATAAGGATAAAATCTTCCTTCGAGGTGTTTAGGTTCGGACCTATCACCGCGAGGTCAAGTACCGAAAGGGTGCGCATGACCGGAAGTTTTCTTTAATTTCCGAATTATATCCCCTTTGCAGCGCATTTTTGGATGGATGGTCTCGATTTTCCATGTCATTAGATAGGGCTAGTGTCTCTCTTTGAGGGATTTAGGCTTGGAACTTTCGCCATTTGGAGTTTACACGTCCGGACGGCCATTGTTTGTAGTTATCTCCCCTTTCCCACTTTTTCATTGTGGGTTGTATCTGGGTTTTTCGTGGTGACATATAGGGTTTGTGGACTACCAATGAAGTCTATAAGTTTGACCTATCACTGATAAATCAAGAGCCGAAAAGGGTACGCCTGTCCTTGATAGGGTTATCCCTTTTACGGCTTCTCTTGCTCTTCATTGGTCGAGTCTTTACTCATACTGTTCCCTAAATGCTCAGGACTATACTCCTGTGTTATGCTGCTGTTCGGGGCGTTAATGATAACGGGTGGGATCTGTTAGAGAATACCCATACATCCGGTCATTTAGAAAGGCCACTCTTCATTTGTCCAAGCCAGTGACTGCAAATCCAAAAAGGATAAGCTCCTTTAACTCTCCATTTTTTTTCTATGGTTTTTCTATGGTTTTTCTAGTTTTATTTTTTCACTATCCTCAAATCCCGCATTAAATCACATAGATTCATTGCTGTCTTCAGTTGATGGTGGGTGGTACATGGTTAAGCAGAAGATAAATTCTCTTTTTTGGCGTAATATTCCCAGTATTCTTTCAATTCGTAGTCGTCCTTTTTTTCTCAAGCGTTTAGCGGCTGCCGTGATCTTCTGATGTACGGGGTCTTTATTCATGTCTCCCTACCAAAACACCAGTGTTTTATTGTTAGGTTTATTGACTGTGATAGTTTGATATTAACATTAAATGTTTTTTCACTTCATCTGTTATTTCACATTTATGCTTTTGCTTGTAAAAATATTTTTTGTTTTAATATCTACGTACTATCTTAGCCGACTGTTTTTATTAACTTTAAACAGCTCTCGCCACTATATGGCCTTAGCCGTCAACGTCGCGTTAAACACCAACCAATCTATCAATCAATCAATCAAAGCACCAATGATGGTAATGTTGGGTCATTTCCTCTCTGTGCGTTAAAACATGTCTCTATGTGCTGCCAAGAGTGCCGCGTCTCATTCAATCTAGCCTATTCGACCTATCTTAGCCGACTGTTCTTATAAACTTTAAAGAGCTCTCACCACTATATGACCTTAGCCGTCAACGTGGAGTTAAACATCAATCAATCAATCAATCAAAGCACCAATAATGGTAATGCTGGGTCATTTCCTCTCAGTGGGGTTGAAACATGTCTCTATGTGCTGCCAAGACTGCCGCGTCGTCATTCAATCTGCCCTATTTGACCTATCTTAGCAGACTGTTTTTATAAACTTTAAACAGCTCTCGCCACTATATGACCTTAGCCGTCAACATGGCGTTAAACATCAATCAATCAATCAATCAATCAAAGCACCAATGATGATAATGCTGGGTCATTTCCTCTCTGTGGGGTTGAAACATGTCTCGGTGTGCTGCCAAGAGTGCCGCGTCGTCATTCAATCTGCCCTATTTGACCTATCTTAGCCGACTGTTTTTATAAACTTTAAACAGTTCTCGCCACTATATGACCTTAGCCGTCAACATGGCGTTAAACATCAATCAATCAATCAATCAAAGCACCAATAATGGTAATGCTGGGTCATTTCCTTTCAGTGGGGTTGAAACATGTCTCTATGTGCTGCCAAGACTGCCGCGTCGTCATTCAATCTGCCCTATTTGACCTATCTTAGCCGACTGTTTTTATAAACTTTAAACAGCTCTCGCCACTATATGACCTTAGCCGTCAACATGGCGTTAAACATCAATCAATCAATCAATCAATCAATCAATCAATCAATCAAAGCACCAATGATGATAATACTGGTCATTTCCTCTCTGTGGGGTTGAAACATGTCTCTGTGTGCTGCCAAGAGTGCCGCGTCGTCATTCAATCTGCCCTATTTGACCTATCTTAGCCGACTGTTTTTATAAACTTTAAACAGTTCTCGCCACTATATGACCTTAGCCGTCAACGTGGCGTTAAACATCAATCAATCAATCAATCAATCAATCAATCAATCAATCAAAGCACCAATAATGGTAATGCTGGGTCATTTCCTCTTAGTGGGGTTAAAACATGTCTCGGTGTGCTGCCAAGAGTGCCGCGTCGTCATTCAATCTGACCTATTTGACCTATCTTAGCAGACTGTTTTTATAAACTTTAAACAGCTCTCGCCACTATATGACCTTAGCCGTCAACATGGCGTTAAACATCAATCAATCAATCAATCAATCAATCAAAGCACCAATAATGGTAATGCTGGGTCATTTCCTGTCAGTGGGGTTGAAACATGTCTCTGTGTGCTGCCAAGAGTGCCGCGTCGTCATTCAATCTGCCCTATTTGACCTATCTTAGCCGACTGTTTTTATAAACTTTAAACAGTTCTCGCCACTATATGACCTTAGCTGTCAACGTGGCGTTAAACATCAATCAATCAATCAATCAATCAATCAAAGCACCAATAATGGTAATGCTGGGTCATTTCCTCTCTGTGGGGTTGAAACATGTCTCTGTGTGCTGCCAAGAGTGCCGCGTCGTCATTCAATCTGCCCTATTTGACCTATCTTAGCAGACTGTTTTTATTAACTTTAAACAGCTCTCGCCACTATATGACCTTAGCTGTCAACGTGGCGTTAAACATCAAGCAATCAATCAATCAAAGCACCAATAATGGTAATGCTGGGTCATTTCCTCTCAGTGGGGTTGAAACATGTCTCTGTGTGCTGCCATGAGTGCCGCGTCGTCATTCAATCTGCCCTATTTGACCTTTTTTATAAACTTTAAACAGCTCTCGCCACTATATGACCTTAGCCGTCAACGTGGCGTTAAACACCAATCAAACAAAACACCAGTGTTGGTAATGCTGGGTCTTTTCTACGTACTATCTTACACGACTGTTTCTATAAACGTTAAATAGCTCTCGTCACTATACGACCTTAGCCGTCAACGTGGCGTTAAACACTGGTGTCAATCAATCAATAAATCAATCAATCAAAACACCAGTGATGGTAAAGCTTGTTCATTTCTTCTCTTTTGAGTTGAAACATGTCTCTATGTGCCGCCAAGTGTGCCTTGTCGTCATTCAATCTGCCCTCGACTGATTTTTTTTCTTTCTTTTTGTACTCCGGGAGATGTTCTTGAAAGGTTCTGTTTTAAGATGTCCCACAGGCATAGTTCACATTCCTCATCAGAGTCTTCATTGGATCCGTAGTCACTGCTATATTCCGATTCTTCTTTTATTATGAGCACGCGAGTATAGTCCTGTGTCGGGATGAGCAGTATGAGCATAGACTCGAGCAGCGAAGAGCAAGAGATGCCACGACAAGGACCACAAACGCAGATGTTTCTAAGGCAATTACTAAGGAAACAGATCCCAGATACAACCCAAAATGAAAAATGTTGGAAAAGGTGAGATAATCCAATCCATACATGTCTCCCAAGTTGTTTAAATAAAATGTTGTAAAATTATCTCCCTTACACTCCCGGTTAGAAACGGCGCGAAATTTGCTTCCTTTTACTTTCTTTTAAAAAAAGCGGGAAAATTCACGTGCACAAACCATTCCGGTTATGTCATATTCTATGAAATCCCTCTTATAACGTGATTTCCGAACTTTGTTTAAAGCGCCAATGCGTCATATGCGACTTTGTGTCCAGATACCAATACCTATGACTCTAATGTGAAGATGATGGAGAGAAGTGTGGAGTAGTTTATGGTGAAGCAGTTTTTAGTCCTTCACAGGAAAAAAAAGACATGTACATTTTCACCCCACCGTGACCCCCTCCCCCGTAACTATTTTTATTATTAGAAAATGTTTAGTAACATTTGCTTATTCATTATGGATTATACAGTTTATCAATATCAAAAATAGAAATTAACTATATCAGTTTTTTTCAACAGAATTATGAATTGTACACGTTTATACAGTTTGTTGTAAACCTTAACTTTAATTATTGTCAATTAAAAATCGAAAAAATGTCAACTTTGTCTTTTATTATAGAAGCCAACTTTATATCACGAACCTAAGTGTGCTCAGTCTATACAAATGCTAATGAAAGTTTTGGAAAATATTTTTGAGTGAGTGTATTATTAACTGAGCTGCACAAAGAAAAATGGAGTTTGTCGGTTCTAGCGACACTTACTATTAAGAATTTGACTACTTTTTTTCTATTTAACAAATTAACGTATACATTTGTTTGGATAGACTACGTTGTATCTCCGTCCGGCATTTCTTTACCCTTTGATAGATTTGGTTTTACTTTTAAATTTTGTTTTGGATTAGAGATTTCTGTTCACTTGTTTTAAGCTTTGAAACAGGACTATTTGAAATTTAATCAATAGTTAAATTGCAAATCAACATTAGGAATAAATTCTGCAATACCTTTCTTTGACATTATATTGCAACTCGGTTTATATCGAACTAACGGGAAGATGGTGTACCTTTTGTATGTTCTAAAACTTGGAAACTTTCCAGAGACGTGTATTGGCATATTGAAGATGTAAAAGGCAAGCTATCATTCTGTTCTTTCCTAGGCTGAAACATTTCTTGAACATGAAAATCCGAAGACATGTCAAATTCGCGACTAGCTGAGAACAAATAAATTACACAAAAATATCAAATAAAAAAAAATAACAGAATACAATAAAAACATTATTAACAAACCGAAGAAAATTTAAATAACACAGCACAAAAGCTAAAGGACAAGCAGTGTGAGATATCAAACAACACATACATACAAACACAAAGAGAAGGGTAACCATATTATGCAATGTTAACGACATTTCCAGCGGATAACATTCGGCGAAAAATATAGATTCCAGAAGTATAAAGACGTGAAAGAGGTTCGGCCAATAAGGCGAGAAAATGTTTCACTCAGAAGGCCATTTTCTGAAAGTAGTTATTATCTTTGAAATTTATCTTTTTCTCAAAGTAATAATAGTTTCTGTTTCTGTCTCAATTTCCTGCATTGATAAATACAACACAAAACTTACAGTAAGCTCATAAAAAACGTTGAAAACTCATTTTTGTCATTTTCGGGTGGTTTTCTGCACCTTTTAAGTCGGAATTCCCTCACAAGCACCTTCAGAACCAAATACATAAAACGTTTTCCTGAAAGACTGCACTACCGGTCAAATTTTGTGTGTTTCCTGTTTTTGTTGTAAATGTGCTTTTAACGAAAATGGAACTTTTCTTCAAAAATTCATTCCAATACTTTAATAAAGATACATATTCCTTTAAATTACCGATTAAAAGTATGGTCGTCATAGCTCAGTCGGTACTGTTGTTGGTTATTAAATAACAATCTATCTGCGAGTTTGAATCTTGGAGAGAGCTATTTTTTTGGTTTCTTGCTAGATTCGCATTTTTGTCATATTCTTTAAAACCGCAGAAGCTTTCTTTCTTAATTTTCCCTACCTACAATTTTTTAATTATCACGATATTTTTAGCATAAAATAAATTCAAGAATCCACCCGTTCTTATGTACAACTTCCTCCCCAAGTTTGAATATATAGGGTTTTTTTATATAACATTACTCATCTTATCATAATCATGTAAAGAAGAACATGTAAATAACGACGTTTTGCTTGCTCCAAATCAATGTCTAAACAAAAAATTTCAAGGCACAACTTGAACACTTTAAAGTCCCAAAGCGCAGTGACAAAATATGTGATGTATGCAGGCAGAAATTCTACAAATATGATAAGTCTGTATAGTACTTTTTAGCTCACCTGGCCTAAAAGGCCATGTGAGCTTTTGCCATCACTTTTCGTCCGTCGTCCGTCGTCCGTCCGTCCGTCCGTCCGTCCGTCCGTCGTAAACTTTTCATTCAAACATCTTCTCCTCAGAAACCATTTGGCCAATTCCAACCAAACTTTGCATGAGTGGTGTATGGAAGGTCCCCAACAAAGATTCCTCATTTAGTTCTGATTGGTCAAGAAACATGGCCACCAGAGGCAATTCTTGTTTCTGATTGGCTGATTTTCAAAAATCTTCTCCTCTGAAACGGCTGGGCAGATTGGATCGAGGCTTCATAGGAATGATATATGACATGTCCTCCACAAACGATCCTCATTTTATATTAATCTGATGAAAAACATGGCCACTGTTGCTAAAAATAGAACATAGGCGTAAATTGCTGTTTTTTGCTAATAACTCAAAAACCGTTACAGATATCGAAAATCTGACATGGGGTAAAATTGATCAGCATGACAAGATCTACCTACCCTGAAATTTTGAAGGAAATTCCAAAACCCATTTAGGAGTTATTGCCCTTTTTTCGTCAAATTTTCAAAATTTTAACATTTTTTGTCATTTATCTCCAAAACTATTTGAGATAGAAGTGAAATGTAAATTTGAAAAATGTTTGCCATGTTGAGATCCACCTACCCTGAAATTTTTAAGGAAATCCCAAAACCCATTTAGAAGTTGTTGCCCTTTTTTTGTCAAATTTTCAAAATTTTTTCATTCAAAAATCTTCTCCTCTGAAACCGCTGGGCCGATTGGTTTGAAACTTAATAGGAATGATCTATGACATGTCCTCTACAAACGATCCTCAATTTATTTTGATCTGACGTAAAACATGGCTGTCGTAGCTAAAAATAGAATATAGGGGTGCATGTGTTGTTTTTGGCTTATAACTTAAAAACCGTTACAGATATCAAAAATCTGACAGCGGGTAAAATTGATCAGCATGACAAGTTCTACCTAACCTGAAATTTTGAAAGAAATGCTAAAACCCATTTATGAGTTATTGCCCTTTTTTCATCAAATTTTGAAAATTTAACATTTTTCGTCATTTATCCCATAAACTATTTGAGATAGAAGTGATATGTAAATTTGAAAAATGTTTGCCATGTTGAGATCTACATACCCTGAAATTTTAAAGGAAATCCCAAAACCTATTTAGGAGTTATTGCCCTTTTTTTGTCAAATTTTCAAAATTTTAACATTTTTGCATTTATCTCCAAAAGTATTTGAGATAGAAGTGAAATGTAAATTGAAAAAATGTTTGCCATGTTGAGATCTACCTACCCTGAAATTTTGAAGGGAATCCCAAATTCTATTTTGGAGTTATTGGTTTGTGTAATTTGAGATCGGGTTCTGTTACATTTATTTAAGGTTCACCCGTAATACTGGTCAATTTTATCAACTTCCTGCCAGGACTACCATCATCAGGGAACATATTTTAACATTAAACCTTATGAAAAATAAATCTTCAACAAATTTTCCCTGAACAATTGAACCAATTGCAAAAAACTTGGTCAAATAGTTGATTAATTGTCCAATGAAAACCAGACTCCAGGTGAGCGATACAGGCTCTGGTGAGCCTCTTGTTTAATCAATTTTTTCCAACCTGTTGATTTGTTTGCTTGTTTAGTTGGGGTTTAACGCCGTTTTCAGCATATTTGGCCATTTCGCGGCGGTCAGTTTTTATTGGTGGAAGAACCACCGACCTACGGTAGCAAAATTGGCTATCCTTGTCAATTAAGATCGGAGTCGAACCCCGCGACAGGTGAGATTCGAACTCACAACCCCAGCGTTGACAGGCTAGTGATCATTAGTAGTCATGACAAACTATTAATACCACTCGGCCACCGAGGCCCCGCCAACCAAACCAGTTGAAACTTATGTTAAATATTAAAATGGATACATGATTGTGATTATTATGCCATGGCCATTTTTGCACTCTCACTTTAATTAAAACCTTAAAACTGTAGGTTTCGACAACAGGATCAAAGTTTCAAAAGATTCCAACACATAATTATTTCAGTTTCTCTGGCGTACAAATTTGTAGATATTTCGAAATGTCCTTGTCCATTTAATAATTCGTTTTGTTTAAAATATAATGCCAGTAACAATGATACACTGCACTGTATCGCAAAAGCAATAGCTCAGTTATCATTTCATTAGTTTTTTCATCATCAAGCGTTAACAAACTAATACATGTACATACATTAGCTTGGCCTTGATTGGTGGCAAGGTAAAAATAATCAGGTGAAACGCAATTATTCATTTAAATATAATATCAATGCATTTAAAATTAAACCTACACATGTAAACTAACCGAATGAAACAATATATCAGGAGAAAATGGCCCTTGTTCTTTAACTATGTATATGTTTGATTTGGAAACTATGTATATGTTTGATTTTGAAAACAATAAAAGATACAGTATAAGCCAAGTCACGAAGTTGTTCACAATTTTACTACTGTGACCAAACGGGGAATTCTTTATGTTCAGTGCATATCTAACTTCAAAGATTATCCACAAAGGAGTAGGGACGTTAAGGTCCGTTTTTTTTGCCTGTATATGGACATTTGAGAAGTTGATTCAAAATAATCCTGAAGTTGGTAAAATATAATGCTTGAAAAATAACTCAATTCAGCTTAATTTCCAGAATTGTGACGTTAAAATGATGTCATAATATTGCTTCATTGACTGTAATTAATTCTTGAAAAAAAAAATAGCTGATTTTTAGCAGTTTGCCATGCACATTTTGCTTGAGAATAATTGTGCACATTCGAGAAACATTTTTTTTCTATAGGAGATGTATACTATCTGAATACCATTCCATATTCCTAGGAACGAACGTGGATACAAAATCCTGACTTGGGAGGATATCCGAACACATATTTATGTTAAATTAAAAGTTGTTTCTTGCATGCACAGGCAATTCCCGTGAAAAGTGGCCAAAATCATCAAAAACTAGAGATTGGTGATGGTTTATTGACATATATTACTTAATGTAAGAAATGTGGCACTTTTCTTTTTCCTTGGCAAAGTAGATAATTAAAGGTTATTTTTACAAATATACATTTTTGCCTGCTTTGCCATATTAAGGCCAATAAAAATTAAACTTGAATATTTTGACTTTAATATGATAAAAATTATTTGAGCAGAATGAAAAATAATTATTTAGAAACTTATAGTGGTCATTCAAAGAATAGCGGAATTCGAGGAATTAACCTATGAAGCATATTCATTATTTCATAGGCCGAATTTTAATTATCTTCGTTTCCAGTAGTTTAGCAGTTTTCTTAGAAAATAATATTATATTATAAAGTTCAAAGGAAGCGCAAGTCGCACCCATCCACAAGAAAAATAGTGTTTTAGAGAAAGGCAATTGCAGAATGGTAAGTGTTCTACCATCTATCTAAAAAAACTTCCAAAATCCCATTGAAAGTCAGGTAGTTAAATATTTTGATAGTATCTTCAATCCTTTTTTGGCAGCTTTTCGATCTGGATTTGGATGTTAGTCAACCTTTTGAGTGACTGAAGATTGAAAAAAGCTCTTGATAAAAACGAATTTCAAGCAGCTATATTAATGGATTTATCTAAGGCCTTGGACTGCCTTCCTCATGGCCTTTTTTAAATAAAACTTCAAACATATGGTTTATCAAATTCAGCTGTAAATATGCTAAATAGTTATTTATCCAAAAAGACACAGTGTGTTAATTTGGGACAAAATGTAAGTGACATCAAGGACGTATAACTAATATCTATGTCCTTGGTGACATGTTAGATATTTTTAAAGGTGTTCCGCAAGGCTCTATACCCCATGGGTCCTATATTATTTAATATTTTCATAAATGATCTGTTCTTTTTCGTAAATAAGTGGGGTTTATTATAATTATGCAGACGACAACACTAAGTCAGACAAGTCATTTGAAAAAGTTGTAACTTCCCTGCAAGAAGACAGTAAATCTTTAATAAACTGGTTTTCCATAAATAAAATGCAGGCTAATCCTGAGAAATTTCAAGCCATATCTGTTGGCTCAAAAACTCGAGACAAAAATATTTATTTTTAATTTTTTATGGTATTTCTATAACAAGGGATGATGAAGTCAAACTTTTAGGTCTCACCATTGACTTCAAGTTAAATTTCCATACACAAATCACAAACATTTGTAAAAAGGCTGCAAAGCATTTAAATAGACTCGGCAAATCACTCTTTCATTATGTCAAATTCCAACTACTGTCCGGTTACATGGCATTTTTGAGGAGAACAATATACTAAGAAAAATAGAGAAAATTCAGGAACGTGCACTCCGATTTATTTATGATGATTTGGATAGCTCGTATGAAAAATTACTTGAAAAATCTAAACTACCGTCACTAAAAACCCGTAGAATGAGAACTATTGCCTTGGAGACATTCAAAATTTTACATAAAAAAAAATCCAGTTTTTATGCAAGATCTTGTAGTAATTAAAGATAATTCTTATAACCTTATACAATTACTGTTGACATCCCACATCCAAGAACAACAAAGTACGATAAGAATTCTTTCATATATGAGGCAGCAAGACCGTGGAACACACTACCAAATGAGGCCAGAAATATGTCCTCATTTGACAAGTTTAAAAACTATATTTCCAGCGGACAAAAAGGTTTCTGCAGCTCATGTAAATATAAACCGTGCTGCCTCATGCCTGAAATTATTCCTGCTTTGATTTATGCTTAACGGCTGTGCATGCATAAATGGTTCTGTTTAGTTTTTATAAATGCTGATTATACTATTTTCAGCATGCTTAATATTTTACAATTGCTTATGCTGTTTTAATGCCGTTTGTGTGCGCTTTTATTATTAATGCTTAAATGTTTTTACTCAGTCTTTTAGATATGCTTGTGTCTGTTTTATTTTCATGTGCTCCAGTTTTTAACATGGCTTATTAATATTGCTTTTATTTTGCTTGTCTTGTATATATGTTATAGTCGGTTTAAAGAGCTAATAAAGCTCATGTTTTTGTTGTATGTATATATGTGTCGACTTTAAATAAAATTTACTTACTTACTTACTTATTAAAACCATATCTATGTTTGTAAAACAATGTAAAATAGATCACATTGATAATTCCTTAATATTTCAAATATTTATCATACAGTTTCAGTTTGGAACTTTGATAAAAACACTCAACGGTTATTTCATTTTAAATCCGAAAATAATCGTTAAACTTTCCGTCAAAATTTTTTTATCTGAGCTTTAGTTGGTCTGGTTTACGGGTTTAATTTTTGCTGTTCACTCATTGAACAATTCTTCAAAACCAGTCGAAATTACTTTAATCACATGATAATAAAATGGCAGAAGGAGATTCGGGAAACTCTGAATCTCAAAACGGCGAGAAAGATAATTCACACAGCCTTAATGATGAGATACAAGAGTTGCAAGATATGTCACTTAACCCAAGTATCAGTATCGAAACTTTAGTCGACGAAGCAACGAATGGTAACACATTTTAGTTGTATACATTTATATATTTTAGTTGTCGGCCTCATTGCATTGACATTGGCATTTCCATAAAAAGTTTGTACCCCCCCCCCCCCCAGTATGGAACACAAGTAGCACATAAATTTCCTAAAGAACATAAGAACAAGGCCAAGGGAGATAAAGTCTACATATTATATGATGTACCTAAGGATTTATTTGCCCGTTCTTGTACCTCCATCACTTTCATGTATGTCCTAAGGGAGATATTTCCTAATAAAGTTCTAATACTGAAATTAAAATTATGGACAAACAAAAGTAACCTTAATGATTAAAAACACTGTTTAACAACAATAATAATTCCTTTTATAACTGTTATGAAGGAAACCACCATATCCGGTGCATTTGCCCAGTTGACACAAATAATTTACAAACATGATATTGAGATCTCTCAGACTAATTTTAATTTCAGAAATGTAAATAAAAAGTTCATCATCACATCTAGGTCACCACACCAAAACATTATGACTCAAACGTCTCATGTTTACAAAGTTATACGCAGGCTTCTTAGGATGTAGAATGAATGGAAAATGACACTGAAGTAATAGTTACTTAATACTGGTGAACATTATATGAGTTAGCTCATAGTAGTTTTGTTGAGATTAACTTTGTAACAAATGTTCCTGGATGCAGACAAAAATTTCGAGTAAATCGAAATGAACAGGGCCAAGCTAGGTCAACCAACCAGGCAATTCCACCATACTCTGCTGTACATTTAGTCTGATTAAATTATAACTTCCACTTTTATAGGATGAAATTATTTTAGCAGCATACAGGGTCAGCATGGGTTCTTGAAATCCTTGATAGTACTGAAAAATTAAAGTGGAAAAATCAAGGCCTTGAAAGTACTTAAATTCTGCAAAAAGTCCTTGAAACACCTTGAAAATAGAATATTATTAACACAATATTTCTTTGAACCATCTCTCCTGATTTTCATACTTGCTGGATCTGTTCTGCTTATAAATACATGATGACTTCTTGTATCACTTCATGCTATTTTCTGTGAAACGTGCGATTTTTAGATACAGGAATTTCCTTGACCAGATTTTGTCATCCATGATTTCTGAAAATGTGCAAAGCATAGTCTTAAAAGCATGTTTGTTTATAATTATTTGTAGTTTAAAGTACTATTGTAGACAAGTGAAGGAATTTAAGTAGATCAAGTATTATGTATTATAACAAAACTGCATGGTCATCAGGATCTAACAATCTATTTTTCACTCATTATTTATGGTCAATTCCAGAAAAAGAGCCACTTAATTATCTAGAAGGTCTTTGAAAAATTTAAATTTTGCCTAGAAAGTACTTGAAAAGTCCTTGATTTTTCTGATGAAAAATGCATACGAACCCTGAATATAAAAAATGATTATGTACATGTAATATTGAACAAATATACAGTTTTCTGCTCTTTGGTTGGGTTGTTGTCTGACACATTCCCCCTTTTTATTAGCTCACCTGGCCGAAGGCCATGTGAGCTATTGCCATCACTTGGCGTCCGTCGTCGTCCGTCGTCGTCGTTAACAATTTTTCAAAACTCTTCTCCTCTGAAACTACTTGACCAATTGGAACCATACTTGGTATGAATGTTCTTTGGGGTATCCTGCATAGAACTGATGTGGGGATTTTTGATCCGTCGAAAAACATGGCCGCTGTTACTAAAAATAGAACATAGGGGTCAGACAACAGTTTTTCGCAAATATCTCAAAAATCATTAGGTTATGGCAAATTCTGGCAGGTTGAAAGTGTTCAGCATGATGAGAGTTACCTGTATGCTGATTTTCGTGAAAATCTGTCAACTGATGTTAGAGTTATTGCCCTTTTTTGACATTTTTGGCTTTTTTTAATGTTATTATTTCAAAAATCTTCTCCTCTGAAACTACTTGACTAATTAGAACCAAACTTGGTATGAATGTTCCTTGGGGTACCCTGCATAGAACTGATGTGGGGATTTTTGATTCGTCGAAAAACATGGCCGCTGTTACTAAAAATAGAACATAGGGGTAAATTGCTGTTTTTTGCTAATAACTCAAAAACCATTACAGATATCGAAAATCTGACATGGGGTAAAATTGATCAGCATGACAAGATCTACCTGCCCTGAAATTTTGAAGGAAATTCTAAAACCCATTTAGGAGTTATTGCCCTTTTTTTGTCAAATTTTCAAAATTTTAACATTTTTCGTCTTTTATCTCCAAAACTATTTGAGATAGAAGTGAAATGTAAATTTGAAAAATGTTTGCCATGTTGAGATCTACCTACCCTGAAATTTTAAAGGAAATCCCAAAACCCATTTAGGAGTTGTTGCCCTTTTTTTGTCAAATTTTCAAAATTTTTTTATTAAAAAATCTTCTTCTCTGAAACTGCTGGGCCGATTGGTTTGAAACTTAATAGGAATGATCTATGACATGTCCTCTACAAACGATCCTCAATTTATTTTGATCTGACATAAAACATGGCTGTCGTAGCTAAAAATAGAATATAAGGGTGCATGTGTTGTTTTGGGCTTTTAACTTAAAAACCGTTACAGATATCAAAAATCTGACATGGGGTAAAATTGATCAGCATGACAAGATCTACCTAACCTGAAATTTTAAAGGAAATCGTAAAACCCATTTAGGAGTTATTGCCCTTTTTTCGTCAAATTTTCATAATTTAACATTTTTCGTCATTTATCTCCAAAACTATTTGAGATAGAAGTGAAATCTAAATTTGAAAAATGTTTGCCATGTTGAGATCTACATACCCTGAAATTTTAAAGGAAATCCCAAAACCCATTTAGGAGTTGTTGCCCTTTTTTTGTCAAATTTTCAAAATTTTTTTATTAAAAAATCTTCTTCTCTGAAACTGCTGGGCCGATTGGTTTGAAACTTAATAGGAATGATCTATGACATGTCCTCTACAAACGATCCTCAATTTATTTTGATCTGACATAAAACATGGCTGTCGTAGCTAAAAATAGAATATACGGGTGCATGTGTTGTTTTGGGCTTTTAACTTAAAAACCGTTACAGATATCAAAAATCTGACATGGGGTAAAATTGATCAGCATGACAAGATCTACCTAACCTGAAATTTTAAAGGAAATCGTAAAACCCATTTAGGAGTTATTGCCCTTTTTTCGTCAAATTTTCATAATTTAACATTTTTCGTCATTTATCTCCAAAACTATTTGAGATAGAAGTGAAATCTAAATTTGAAAAATGTTTGCCATGTTGAGATCTACCTACCCTGAAATTTTAAAGGAAATCCCAAAACCCATTTAGGAGTTATTGCCCTTTTTTCGTCAAATTTTCAAAATTTAACATTTTTCGTCATTTATCTCCAAAACTATTTGAGATAGAAGTGAAATGTAAATTTGAAAAATGTTTGCCATGTTGAGATCTACATACCCTGAAATTTTAAAGGAAATCCCAAAACCCATTTAGGAGTTATTGCCCTTTTTTTGTCAAATTTTCAAAATTTTAACATTTTTGAATATCTCCAAAACTATTTGAGATAGAAGTGAAATATAATTGAAAAATGTTTGCCATGTTGAGATCTACCTACCCTGAAATTTTGAAGGGAATCCCAAATTCTATTTAGGAGTTATTGGTTTGTGTAATTTGAGGTCGGGTTCTGTTACATTTATTTAAGGTTCACCCTTATTCCTGGTCAATTTTGTCAACTTCCTGCCAGGACTACCACCACCAGGGAACATATTTTAACATTAAACCTTATGAAAAATAGATCTTCAACAAATTTTCCCTGAACAATTGAACCAATTGCAACAAACTTGGTCAAATAGTTGATTAATTGTCCAATGAAAACAGACTCCAGGTGAGCGATACAGGCTCTGGTGAGCCTCTTGTTCTCTATTCTTGTGATGCCCTCATCCGTGTATTATATGTGGAAGGGGCATATAGATATACCCTTGTCCGTCAACACATCCGTCTGGCATGTATAAGTTTTTCATTTAGGATATCATTTGTCAGATACCCATCGAGATATATAAGTACTATCCCATTCTAACACTGAACACATCATATAATGTATTTCTTTAACAGTTGGGTACATAATAATGGCCCACATTCCATTGAATTTTCGCATTTTGGTCTTTATGTCATAAACAGAATTTCTTATTATTATTAAGGGGTTAAAGTAAATATAAGCAGCATATATTATAAAACTCATATATTTAAAATAATTCTCAAAAAAATTTCCCGTAATTTAGAATAGATGGGAATTCTACTTGTATGAGGAAAGGCCAGTGCAAGGTATCTGTGTCTTACAGACTCACAATCTCTATAAAGTTTTAAGTGAACTTGAGCTGGATAAAAATGTCAAATCCATGGATGAAAATTAAACCTTAGATGAAACCATTTCATCCAATGGGACTTTATATTAAAATTATCGTAATCACATGGCCATTACAGAATGAAATATTAATGAAAACAATGAGTACTCATATTCACATTATAAGATACACACATCTCACATACTGATTATGATTAATTAGAAGAATCAGTTTTTAAAAAACAACAACATGATATACATATACTAACTATGTTTATGTCAATGTGAAGTTTGGGGAGTCAGGCAAGACATGTGAGACCAAGAACTATGCCAAGAGATTCATGGTGACAATTTTAAGGAGGGATATGTAATTTTAACAGGATGTTAGTATTTGTTGGAGGGATTGTAGTAACGAAGTTGGATAGAAAGATTTTGTCATTGTGATGCTCCCGATGTTCTCTGCATTTTGACTTTCTTTCCAGTTTTATTGTATAATATATATTGTTTTGAATTCAATTCTTCAACAATGCTTACAATTAGAAATAGACAATATTTAATTAAACATAATGGTAATCTTGCTTGTTTCAACTGGTAGAAATTTTGTGCAGTGAATATATGTCATTCATAAGCTTCTATTAAAGTTTTCCTATATACAAAACACAAAATTTCAGAAAAAAAATCATGAAATAAATATTTAGTGGAAAAAATTTGTTTTTGCATCTTTAAATTCAACAACTTCAATCAATGCTCATGTGAAATCTACTACTAAAGTTTACACGAAATAATTCACTAAATTTTGAAAATTAGAATCGTTTCTGCTCATCTCTGTGGTACATGTGTAATTAATGTCCCTTGGAGTTAACAGTTAAAATTGAAAGTATATTACAGCTTATCAATTCCTCCCCCTTTACGTTTTTAAAATTTGCTGAAAGAAGAGAATCTGAAATTTAATTTCATAATGGCTTACTGGTAATTAATTGTAAATATTATTGAAATAATATTTATAATTTGATATTTTGTAGAATATGAAAATTTGAATAAAACCTTAGATGAAATAGATTCATGGATGACAACACTAGAAAGTAGAAATGACTCATTATATTCACAATTACAAGAGTTATTACAATCAAGTAAAGAGACAAGGCAAGAACTGAAAATGATGAATGAAACCAAGGGAGAGAACTCTAGCACATCAGCAGAAAATTCAGAAATGGGAGATAACCAGAAGGAAGCAAATTCATGATGATTATTTATTTTAGAGGAAAAATTAAGTTATAATGAGTAGAAGCTAGAATGGAGGAATTCAAATTGATTCAAAATTATATATTCTAGTCAGTACTGGGAACTCACAGCTAAAGTAGTATAGAGTAGTTTCTCACTTGCCATGCTAATCATAAGAAAGGAAGAGCAGACAACTTTACGATATTGACTTTTTTTACTAATATTCTGCTTAATTGAGCAGAAATTGTAACAGTATATATAATTGGATAAGTATTTAAATGGATGATAAAATTTAAAAGTGATTGAACTGATCCACACAATGTTTATTGATTAGTATTGGAGTTTCCTTTTAAAGATATTATATCTCATTTTCTGTAATAACACATTCCATTGTTATATAAGTAAAATGAATCATTTCATGTGTGTATGTTTTTTATATGGACTATGGAGAAATTTTGATGCTTAAATATTTTTTGGGTCTTTTCTTGGTAAGTGGCTTGGATCTCGAGAGGCAATGATATCAATTTTAAGAAACTTTTTGTTTCTGATCTGCAAATTAGAAGTTGAAAGTTTTTATTTGCATGACCATGGCATGGGTCATCTAAAAGCCAAGGATTAGTCTCTGTTTAATCCCAATAAAATGTGCAAATGACAATTTCTTCAAAAGTATACAGCTGGTTATCCAATCCAAACATTTGTTTATTTTTTGGAATGTATCTTCAATTCTTGTCTTATTTTAACATCTAATAATCATTTTTGTCTTGATTTAAAGGATCTCAAATTACTGATTACAAGTTCCTGAGGGTACCATTTCCTCATTAGTTAGCTAGCTTTCATTGTCATCGAAAAATGTTTTTAGATACATTTATTGGGCTAGTAAATTTAGGAATTTTCTTTAATTTAAGGTTCCCTGTGGCAAAGTTTACCTTACAATTGTTTTGTCTATTTTGGAATTGTTCCCAGTTTTGATGAGTTTTTTGGGATTTCCAAAGTTTTGGAAATTAGTGGACCTGTTGTGTACATATGACTTTTGGTATCTGCGTTTATTTTATCACAATGACAACACAGGTGTTGGACTGTAATCGCCAAGAGTATCACCCCCTCTGCATTCACAGTGTGCAAGATGTATGCATAAATCTATTGCCATCTGATGTCTACAAAAATCCTACTCGAGTTATTTACATTGTGATCCCAGATCCTTTTTTGCCAATATGGTTTTTGGAGCTGTAGATATCAAAATTCATTTTGAAATGTTAAATATAAACACATTATTCCAGTGTTTATTGATGTATAAACTGGACCATTTCACTCACAAACAAATAAAGTATCCAATGGCGTTGTTTCCTTGATTTTAGTTTTATAAGGTTCATCAATAGAGAGAATAGGTTTTAAAACGTACGTAATTTTAATTACTATGCCAGTGATGAGTTAAACTGTATAGAGCATTACCGAACTTCCTGTACTATAGTTCTCTGTAAAACCAGAATTTTATAAGATTTAAAAAATGAAAGGTCTTAGAATTTTTAGAGATGGAATGTTATTGATGGTGGAAGGCCTAGGAGGGAATGGCGTTCATTTAATGTTACAATTAAGGTTAGGTTAAAAACATAACTCTTAACGAGAATGAATTTAATGAAATAACCATACTTGGGAAGAGACATATGGTGTTCAAGAAGCGAACATATGTATATGCTTGCATGATCTTTTGTGCTTCTCCACATCTCTCTTTTAACACATTTATTGCCTTAATATAATTAGCGTTTGTTAGAGCAAATCCAGCAATTGTTTGTGCTGCTTCGGACTCTTAAGCTGCGCTTTAAGACAATTAAAGTCAGATAGGCCTCGGTTCAAGAGTACAAATGATTCAAATTGAATCCCCAAATGTTTGCCACTCAAGAAAATTTCCTGCAAATTTTGGTAATGTTAACTTTGGTGGGAAAAATCAAGATCTATAAAGCACAGGTTACAAGTACCCAGCATTATCACATATTTTATATTGGCCAATTTTAAAAAATCTCCTCTTCTGAAACTAAAGTCCTCGGCCGATATCAAGGTCTGGGGGTGATAACAAGGGCAATATGAAAAAAGACCATGTATTAATCTATAATTATCGTCGGCATCTAACACCACTAATCAAACACACCGCCCAGTATGAAATGTAGGAAATTCACATTTAGACTGATGTGAAGACATAGTCTGATCACGGACTTTCAATACTTTTTATGAAATTACGAATGTGTCTGATTTTTGTTTCTAAATTTAAGGTATACTCATCCGTATTGACGATCTCTTCTTCCATTTCCTCAGAACTGCATCACATTTAGAATTTGTTCATGAGAGTTTGTTCGATTTTCATTTTTCCTTGATTTTAGTTTATATAGATCCATTGTGCATGCGGACACGGCACCACAATTAAGTTACGATTTCAATTAAGACAGATAAAAACTAGAACAACGATTGACAGTTGACGTTTCTTGTATTATGGTAAAAGTACTTGCGCCCAACGCGACGACATTCACAGAGCGACGTCAAGACGTCAACAAAGAACTATACAAATTATAAATAGACAATTTCCCGCGACAATCTCAACACCACGGACGAATTTATTTATCAAGCGTTCTTGTAATATCCTTGAAGAGTCGTGTACTTATTATTTTTTTATGGGGTAGGGGATGTAAAATATTTTGCAGGAAATCTTTCCCCAGAAGTTCTTTTTATCGACAAACATCGTATATGTAGAAGTAATTGGGACTTTTGATTTTTTTGGAGGGGAGGGGGAAGCATGGAGAATTTCTTGGATCCGTGAAAGTTATTTCACGGCAAAGTTGACAGGAATCTCATATGGAAGGACAGATGCAAATGAACCACTTTGTTAGGTCAAAGGTCAAATATCAAGGTTATTTTGATATTTTGCGTTTCAATAAAAGCCATGCGGAGACGAAAGGGCTTAAATTTTTAATGGCTTAATAAAAAGCCAACTGAGCCTCTAGTTTTTAGCTAGTATTTCGATACTAGCAACTAAGCTGGTGACACTCTCTGGGAGTTGTAGTCTACCAGCAGCGGCATCGACTCAGTGGTAATGATAAATTCTTTGATACCAATTTTGAAAAGAAAATATCTTAAATAGAAATGCTACCATGGAATTATGCTTAGATGAAATTTTGAGTTCATTCAGTCTACGGACAATTTTTAAAACTTTGAAATAAAATACAAGTATTCTCTGGTTTACCATCAGTATGAAGTTGTGGTTCATTTTGCCCTGATTTAGAGAGGATAAGATTTAACCAGTCAGACTGAATACATACTGGCCATTGCCGCTATGTTAGTGGTCCAAAGCTGACTTCATAGACACCATCTCTTAGATTTTTTTATACATATAAAACTGACCATTCCAGAAGCGAGGATTGGTTACATATATTGGTGCCTTGTTAGCTGTTTGGCTGAGGTGACATGAAAAAGCAATATAGTTAATTTCCATCATGTTACTTTTCAATTGACTAAAGGTTTCCCCAGATCTAGATTTGAAAAATAACATACGAACGCGACGAGATGTCTAAACTTAGCTAACATGGACCCGTTGGTTAGATAAACAAAAATAATCTACAATCTTAAAAACAAAGGACAAAAATAATCTACAATCTTAAAAACAAAGGAGTCTACGACTAATAACTGGTAAGAATCAATATTAAATTATGCCAATTATACTCACCTTCGGGTTTACAGGATTTCTCGACTTACTTCTTTTTTTATTTCCGATCCTACTTTTAAATGACAATTTTTTCTTCATCTTTTCGCTGGAATTTGTAATAGTAAGGTCGGGTGATGCTTTTAGAAGAGAAAATAATGTCAGGCGGATATATTATCTTCGGCTTTGGTCGATGGCATTTTGCGAGATGTATATGAAATAAATCGGTAGGCCCAAGATTGATTCGAATGTAGCTCAACTGTGAACTTTGACTTATCTAACAAAAAATTCCAGATTCAAAACAAATCGAACAACTACACCATGCAATTAACAATGAAAATATCAAGAATAATCCCATAATGGCCTGCTATTACCAGTACAATTTTTCCATCTAGCCATGTTATTGTGGAAAGACTTTGAAGTTTTACGAAAAAAAAAGGAATTGTCCATGTTGTGCCATATTTGTTTCACCAACTAACAATGACTGAATAAGGACACATTCTCACATTAATGCCTATATCAAGTCAGTCTCGGTTCTTTTTTTTTACATTCCATGATATAATTTTGATGCACAAGATGTGCACATTTCATCGATTTACGACTAATCCGTGGTGATCAAGGCCAAACATGTTGAAAGCCAAAACAATAATCCAAAACGTTGATGAGCAAATCAAATGAACAAAAATGGTAAAACCGAAATGTCTAAGGACAGAGCTAAGCACGATGGAGATACCCCTTAGTTTTTACAAAATTTAACATTTCAACAACAGTTAATTTAAAGCAATATCAATAAACTATCAACAGAGTTGATGCTATACCCTCGAGTCCACCAGCAGAGGTATAAGAATAAATAATGGGGATACCAATTTTGATACACAAATGATGACAGATACACGTGTAGTGTTAATTTATTGGTATATAAGTTGCAAGTAGCAGCCATTCAGGGTTTGGCTTTTAGGTACGAGTTATTTGCTCATTTTACTTTTAAGATGAAAACAGGAATAAAAGTTCGTTCATTTGCCTGTTTAACAGGATTTCTAACTACAAATATGAGGTAATAAGTCTAAGGCTAGCGCTGCACGGCGGGCAGACAGTCGGTTGGCTTCAAAGGCTAGCGATGTACGGCGTGCAGGCAGACGGTTGGCTCCAAAGCGATGTACGGCGGACAGGGAGGTGGTTGGCTCCCAAGGCTAGTGATGTATGGCAGGCAGGCAGGTGGTTGGCTCCTAAGGCTAGCGATGTACGGCGGGCAGGCAGGTGGTTGGCTCCTATAAGGCTAGCGACGTATGGCGGGCATGCATGGGGTTGGGTTCAAAGGCTAGCGATGCATCGTGGGCAGGCAGTCGGTTGGCTTCAAAGGCTAGCGATGTACGGTGGACAGGCATGCGATTGGCTTCAAAGCTTTTGATGATGGAAAATCTAGTTTGCTGTCATTTGACAGGTCAGTTTTTGTTTGTATAATGTTTCAGTGCTGCGTGGGATTTGTCATGTTTATTAATTCCATATTTGTTATTTTCCTTGTGTACATAGCAGAAGATTGTCGACCTTCTATGCCATACGTAAAATTCTGGCTCAGTAGTTTAAGATCCTAAAGCAAATTTATTCATAGGATCTTATGCACTGCAATGTATGTGTTGGGACACCCATGACTATATACCTGTTTATAAGGCTCGTTATATTTTCCGAAAATGTACATATACCTGTACGTATACTGTTTATAAATTAGTGTATTATGACAAAGAAGAAAACATCTTCTTTAAAGGGAAACTGAACATTTGTAAAACTAACCTGTATTTAAGTATGTATGTCCATTGTTTTCCGATATATACAGTCTGAAATAATATTAATATATGTAAAATGTCAAGACCCCAACACTGATCTTTGATCGTATGATCTTAAATTAGGCGTATTGTTCCCACGACCATTGCTGAAGATCCATAATTAATATATAATTTAATAAAATTCAAACTGTGCCCATATCGTTTTTACGTATAAGCTACTCCCCGTTTCGGTATGATTAATTGGTAAATTTCTCTTGTTGTGAAACTGAATTGGTGGAAATATTTTTTCCTTCTGAAAAACTTCAAGCTGTAAAGATATCATGTTGGAGCTAGCTTACGGTTGAGCTTTACATGATAAAAGTTTTATTAGTCTTATAATCGCGGCCTCTAAATGAATTTAATTAGTCCCATCCAAATTCGGTCAAAACACTGGGCCTCTATTGACCTTGTATAAAGTTACCGTTTTTACAATAAAATCTATTTAAGTAGGATTAATTCGTTCATAATAAAATTATACATCCTCATTCAGTTTATTTTTAGTAGGTAATAATTAATACTTTCCCGTTTTTTTTTCGGGCAATTGAATTAACTGCGTTTGTAGATGCATGTAGGTTAAGGTTAAAAGTAAACACCTGATGCTGCACAAGTACTTTACAAATAACTCGTCCTATATATTGCCTTGACAAACTTGATAAATAAGATAATAGTCGGTGACGCGACAAGTTGAAAGTCGGAACCTGTTATTTACTATTGTAGCGTGAGACGTTTGTTTACGATTTATCAAATCTTAACCTATTTTTTATTCGTTTAAATTGGACAGTAGTAATAGAGAACCGGCTGTTCGTTTTATGCTGTTGGATTTACATTGTAAGTACAATTTAACATAGTAGACGTAAAATTGGTCGAAAGAAAAAAAAGGGGGTTGGGGTAATGTGATATAGTGGAAATTGTTTCTTGTAGCTAGTTGTAGTTCCCCCTTAATAGTAATCATTGGCCTTTGTATTTTTCTTAAACACACTACAAGAAAGTATTTTTATTTAAGTGAATGTCATAATTGAGGATATGATCGAGTATTTTATTTAAATGAATATGATAGTCAACGTGTATCCCCGTACAACGGATATTGCCGATAATACTGTAAATGGTGGCTTGTGTACCGGAAATTGGGATAGCCGAGGCGATGAACAAACTGACAACAAGATAAATTTTTCATTTTTCCTACTGAATTTGAAATATATTATCACTTACACCTTCATCGGCATTTTACTAAGTATTTGTAAATCGTCCGCAGCTATGTAAAACGTGAATATTAATTATGTATTCTGTACTAAAAATGAAATTTCGAAAAGGTTGTCAACAAAAGCGTGATACATCTCACACAAAACCAATGTAAAAGGATAAACTATGTATTTAACTTTATCAAAATCAGAGGTCTAATTTTCTGATAGTTAAGGCATGAAAATTTTAGTCGTTAGTTTTCAGGTGTCTTTATAGTTGCACATTTTAGCGAAAAGATATATAACTTTAGTCTATTTCTGCAACAACCCGTACACCAAACATCAGTATACAGTACATAAGGTTGTTTCGAAGAAAACACTTTTTGGTTCATTCATGCATTTTGATGAAATAATAATTTCACACGAGAGGTATTTATGAAAATATGAAAAGATTTTTTGAATTTTAGCCTTTTAACGCATCACTTTTAGCACTATATAAAATTTTTAGGAACAATACATGTTGGTCAGTGACTTCTATGTTGAAATTCATTCGTTACACGAGTCATAATTAGACTATAATTATCTATTCGAAGTGCCTATATACTGGAAAATAATAGCATATCAAAATATACTGAACCGCAAAAGAAACGTCGCTTTTTCAAAATGTTAGCAAAATTCAAAATAAATATTAATTAATGATTTTTATATAATCAGTATTACGATTACATCACCAGGTAAGATTAAATTACCTGTGAATTAAATTTTCGGTTGAATAATTTTCAGTTGATATCGTAGAGCGACCGTACCTAAAACCGCTCGTGGGACACACTTGGCGGTAATTTTTCTTAAATCTTAAATGTTCGTGAAATTCATGCTCCTTTATGGGTATAAAAGGCCGGAGAAAATTAAAGAGTGTTAGTATCAGTGTTGACACAGAAGCTATGCCACGTCTGACTCCACAACAGAGAGAACAGACCATTGGTCGATTGGATGCTGGGCAATCTGCCAGAGTTATTACCAACGACTTCAACTGTGCTGTTCGAACAATTGAACGTCTACGGACACGGTACAATGCAACAAACAGCACAAATGACCGTCCACGGAGTGGTAGACCCCAAGTCACTACCCCTAGACAGAAAAGAGGCATTGTTCGTCACCATTTGATGAATCGGTTCACCCCATCTGCCGAAACTGCCAGAAACACTGTTGGAACACATGGACGACCCATAAGTGATGATACGGTTCGTCGGCGATTAGCTGCTAGAAACATGAGATGTCGCCGACCAGCAAGAGGACCTATTCTTACTCCTCGACACCGTCAAGCTCGTCTTCAGTGGGCCACTCAGCGACAGAATTGGCGAAATCGACAATGGCGTAACATCATCTTCTCTGACGAAAGCCGTTACTGCATTTCAACAGCCGATGGCAGAACCAGAGTGTGGAGAAGACGCGGGGAACGTTACGAAGACAGCTGCATTCTGGAAACAGACGGGGGAGGACCTAGCATCATGGTATGGGGTGGAATCGGCCTTAACGTTAAACTTGGTCCAGTCATCTTTCAGAACCTTGGCCCAGGCAGAGGAAATGGCGTAACAGCTGCCCGTTACATCGACCAAGTCTTGACACCCCATGTTCAGCCCCATTTCGCACGTCATCAAAACAAGACTTTCCAACAGGACAATGCACGTGCGCATACCGCAAGAGCCACAAGAGACTTCCTACAGCAGAATAACATTAATGTTATGGATTGGCCGGCTTTGAGTCCAGATTTAAACCCTATTGAACATTTATGGGACGAAGTTCAAAGACGGTTGAATAATGAGCAGCCAAGTCCGACAACTGCAGCTGAACTTTCACAAGCGTTTCAGAGAGTATGGGCACGTATTCCGATGGCGTTTATTAATCGGCTCATCAACTCCATGTACCGAAGATGTGCCGCAGTAATTGGTGCCGGTGGAGGACATACACGTTATTAACGGACGTGGGAGCACAGCATTGAAAACATGTGACGTTGCGACAGTTGTGACGTTTTTGTGAACATTGTAACCAAAAGACTGTAAATCATTCATTAAATTTTGTAAAAATTAATTTAAAATATATAAATGTCACTTTGAAATAAATGTATGTGAACATGTCATTTTGTGCGACGTTTCTTTTGCGGTTCAGTATATATAAAAGAAACAATTGTATACAAGTGAAATCTTACCAAGCATCTTGCTGCAAATCTTGTTTACTCGCCTTGATTATCCCAATTTGCGGTACATAAATCGCAATTTACTGTACACTATCGGCAATATCCGCTGTACGGGGATACAAGATGATAATTGATCCAGGATTTTTTTTTTCAAATTTTAAGCCTCACATTGGCTTTTTTCAACAAACTCTTGAATCTGAATTTAAAAATAAACTTAATTATTTCTTTCCCACTGAATTAATATAAAACATTAACAATTTTGACCAATACCAAAGATAAACTATATTGCCCTGTTTTTATGATGGGAACGGAAAACAGACGGACAAAGATACCCAACCCATCCTTAGGAGAAACCAAAATGACCGTTTTCTCACGAAAAATGAAAAGCAAACAACATAGATTATAGTTTTCAAATATCTCTAAGATACCGAGTTAATATATTGAAATGCGACAAGAATTTGGGAAAAAGCAATTCAATGTATACCCATCCTCCCAAGTCAGTCTTTTGTATCCACGTTCGTTCCTACAAACACCTGACAACATTCATATTTTACGGGTCGGAAGTGAACGATTTTCATTGGTTACTTCTCAATGTCAAAAAAGAATCCATTTACGTCGTACGTAGAATTTTCTAGGTCACACACCAGGCGGCAATATTTTCGGCCCGCTAGATATGAATGAGTTTTGTCAGGGGTTTGTATATCATATAGGTTTGGGAAAGAGCAATTTAATGTATACCATATAGGTTTGGGAAAGAGCAATTTAATGTATACCATATAGGTTTGGGAAAGAGCAATTCAATGTATACCATATAGGTTTGGGAAAGAGCAATTCAATGTATACTATGTAGGTTTGGGAAAGAGCAATTCATTGTATACCATATAGGTTTGGGAAAGAGCAACTCAGTGTATACCATATAGGTTTGGGAAAGAGCAATTAAATGTATACCATATAGGTTTGGGAAAGAGCAATTCAATGTATACCATATAGGTTTGGGAAAGAGCAAGCCAATGTATACCATATAGGTTTGGGAAAGAGCAAGCCAATGTATACCATATAGGTTTGGGAAAGAGCAATTCAATGTATACCATATAGGTTTGGGAAAGAGCAATTCATTCTATACCATGTAGGTTTGGGAAAGAGCAATTCAATGTTTACCATATAGGTTTGGGGAGAGAGCAATTCAATGTATACCATATAGGTTTGGGAAAGAGCAATTCAGTGTAAACTATGTAGGTTTGGGAAAGAGCAATTCAATGTATACCATGTAGGTTTGGGAAAGAGCAACTCAATGTATACCATATAGGTTTGGGAGAGAGCAATTCAATGTATACCATATAGATTTGGGAAAGAGCAATTTAATGCATGTATATCATATAGGTTTGGGAAAGAGCAAGCCAATGTATACCATATAGGTTTGGGAAAGAGCAATTCAATGTATACCATATAGGCTTGGGAAAGAGCAATTCATTCTATACCATGTAGGTTTGGGAAAGAGCAATTCAATGTATACCATATAGGTTTGGGAAAGAGCAATTCAATGTATACCATATAGGTTTGGGAAAGAGCAATTCAATGTATACCATATAGGTTTGGGAAAGAGCAAGTCAGTGTACCATATAGGTTTGGGAAAGAGCAATTCAGTGTATACTATGTAGGTTTGGGAAAGAGCAATTCAATGTATACCATGTAGGTTTGGGAAAGAGCAACTCAATGTATACCATATAGGTTTGGGAAAGAGCAATTCAATGTATACCATATAGGTTTGGGAAAGAGCAATTTAATGCATGTATATCATATAGGTTTGGGAAAGAGCAAGCCAATGTATACCATATAGGTTTGGGAAAGAGCAATTCAATGTATACCATATAGGTTTGGGAAAGACCAATTCATTCTATACCATGTAGGTTTGGGAAAGAGCAATTCAATGTATACCATATAGGTTTGGGAAAGAGCAATTCAATGTATACCATATAGGTTTGGGAAAGAGCAAGTCAGTGTACCATATAGGTTTGGGAAAGAGCAATTCAGTGTATACTATGTAGGTTTGGGAAAGAGCAATTCAATGTATACCATGTAGGTTTGGGAAAGAGCAACTCAATGTATACCATATAGGTTTGGGAAAGAGCAATTCAATGTATACCATATAGGTTTGGGAAAGAGCAATTTAATGCATGTATATCATATAGGTTTGGGAAAGAGCAAGCCAATGTATACCATATAGGTTTGGGAAAGAGCAATTCAATGTATACCATATAGGTTTGGGAAAGACCAATTCATTCTATACCATGTAGGTTTGGGAAAGAGCAATTCAATGTATACCATATAGGTTTGGGAAAGAGCAATTCAATGTATACCATATAGGTTTGGGAAAGAGCAATTCAATGTATACCATATAGGTTTGGGAAAGAGCAAGTCAATATATACCACATAGGTTTGGGAAAGAGCAATTCAATGTATACCATATAGGTTTGGGAAAGAGCAAGTCAATGTATACCATATAGGTTTGGGAAAGAGCAATTCAATGTATACCATATAGGTTTGGGAAAGAGCAATTCAATGTATACCATATAGGTTTGGGAAAGAGCAAGTCAATATATACCATATAGGTTTGGGAAAGAGCAATTCAATGTATACCATATAGGTTTGGGAAAGAGCAAGTCGATGTATACCATATAGGTTTGGGAAAGAGCAATTCAATGTATACCATATAGGTTTGGGAAAGAGCAATTCAATGTATACCATATAGGTTTGGGAAAGAGCAATTCATTCTATACCATGTAGGTTTGGGAAAGAGCAATTCAATGTATACCATATAGGTTTGGGAAAGAGCAATTCAATGTATACCATATAGGTTTGGGAAAGAGCAATTCAATGTATACCATATAGGTTTGGGAAAGAGCAAGTCAATATATACCATATAGGTTTGGGAAAGAGCAATTCAATGTATACCATATAGGTTTGGGAAAGAGCAAGTCGATGTATACCATATAGGTTTGGGAAAGAGCAATTCAATGTATACCATATAGGTTTGGGAAAGAGCAATTCAATGTATACCATATAGGTTTGGGACAGAGCAAGTCAATGTATACCATATAGGTTTCGGAAAGAGCAAGTCAATGTATACCATATAGGTTTGGGAAAAAGCAAGCCAATGTATACCATATAGGTTTGGGAAAGAGCAATTCAATGTATACCATATAGGTATAAACATTGAATTGCTCTTTCCCAAATTCTTGTCGCATTTCAATATAATAACTCAGTATCTTAGAGATATTTGAAAAATGTCGTAACGAGGAATGAGTTAAAAAGTGTGATATTTCCCCTTAAATTCAATTATCAATTCCAAGTACAATCACGGTTATTCAAAGTACTTCGTGAACAGTGGCGCGATAGCCGAAAACCAACCATATAGCCCCATATAAAAAATGAATCATTTGGTACAACAGTTGACTTACACCAGAGACATATAAAACATTGTATTATATGTCTCTGCTTACACCATGTATACTACAGTGTAATTTGTATCCAAACTTTTATTTACGAATTCCAATGGGTCCATGTCTAAAAAAATTAATGAAGAACTTTAGGAAGTTCATACTAATTAAGTACCTGCATATGTATACTATATAGTTAGTCCAGCCCAAGGAAGAGAAATAAAAATTTCGAAAACTGTCAGAATAAGTTTTGGGGCTTACTTTCTTGTACATGTATAACCATAATTTCAGACTGTTATAACATACATTTGTTTTTAGACAATCTTTTTTTAATTTTTAATTGGCATTAGTATCCACGTTCGTTCCTGCAAACCCCTGACATCACACATTCATATTTTACTAGTCGGAGGGGTGAACGATTTTCATTTGTTACTTTTCTAGGTCAGAAGAGAATCCATTTGAATCGTAGGTAGAATTTTCTATGTTACACACACACACACACACCAGGCGTCGATATGTTCGACCCGCAAAATATGAATGTGTGATGTCAGGGGTTTATAGGAACGAACGTGGATACAAACTCTGACTTGGGAGGATGCGCCGCCATGGACGGCGGCTGGGATACGAATTGGAACGCTGCATTATTCAAATATGTTAATATATATTACAATTACATTTCAGTTTAGTAAATTTAAATGTTTCCTGCATATTCCGAAACTCAGAATTTGGTTTCTTGCTGTCATAATTGGTTTTTGAATCTTCACGTTGATCTGTGTAACCATGAAAACTGACCGTTTGTAATATTCACTGTACTTATATACATGCTGTTTTAGAATATCTGGAATTGAGAACAAAACAAACTAATTTTTAGTCCAGCACTGGTAGTATGAATGGCCATTCGTGTCATTGGCGGCCTATTTTGGCGCGTATATCAGATATGCGCGTATATTCTTCAGTTTAGCGCGCTATTTGTATAAATTAGCGCGCCTTTTTTATCAAATAGCGCGCCATTTTTCTTAATTGCGCGCTATTTTTTTCATTTGTATATACTTAAGTATAATTTTTATTTGCGCGCTATTATTAAGAAATGGCGCGCAATATTTTCTTATTAGCGTGTATATTGCATTCACTTCTGAGCCAATCAAATAGCTCGTTTTAAGGGCATACGATACAGTTACAGGGGAGATAATCACGTCACTAACGTATAACTGGAACTTTTCGCGGAACATTTTCCTTTTCCCGCAACGTCACTAATTCTGAAGTCTCCTTTTCGCGGAAAATAATGTTACGTCATAAAACGCTTCACACAGAGAGGGAAATCAGGAACACCAAAAACACGAAATTCAAACGACAAACACCGAATAACAAAAAATACTAAAAAGTACACACAGAAACGAGTAGCAGGAACCCCACCAAAAACTAAAGGATTGCGTTTTAATGGGTTTCATGGCGGAAAGTTTTCCCTTTTGGAATAGATAAAGATTACGATACATTGACATCTATATTTATAGTTCATGTAGTTGTAAAATCCCTTAGTTCAAATGGTGCATGAATATTGTGAGGAACTTCCATGTATCATGCAGATACCTTTACATTTTTGTACATCATCTAATAAAAATGAAATTACAGAATTAATTTCTCGGACTTCCTAACTTATGGTGATTTGCTTTTTTTCAAAAGAGAGTACAAATACTAATTAACATATATATGCCGAGAAACACTAGTCATATACGTTTAAATACATGTATTGCTTTGGATAGAAACAGAAGTTCAATAATCGGCGAAAATTGTCAGTATCTCCAGATATATATGGAAAAAACAATTTTATAAAAATTATTTTTACAGAGACAACGCATTCCACAGCATGTCACATTGGTGACAGGACATTTAACACAAAAGATGCAATAAGCAAAATTGTTGTAAAACATATAATTTGATCAGGAATTCTTTTCAAAGAGAGTGATTCCAAGCCTTTTATTCATACACGCGAGAATCGGGACCACACGAGTATCCGTTTTGCGTTATGGTGGCACGTCATTTCCCGCGTAAAATCAAAAGTTGTACCAATGCCTAAAAATTCGACAGTTTTTTCAAAATATCTAAAAAATGAAATCATGGACCCCTTAATTTCGAAACCGCATTTGATAGCAAATTATAAGGACAACATTATGTGATTTTTAGATTAAATTATCAATAGCAGATTTTTTTTAATACACTAATGTATCGTGCCTGAATTCAAAGCTTTTGGTAATATAACACATATTTTGAAAAAATGAAAAGATCGTGTAGCACAAAATCGTCTAAATTTTATTTATCGAAAGAGAAGAGATATTCTTTTTCTTTATGCAAAAAACCCGATGTATTTATCTTTTAAAACAAGAAAGTAATTGATTTTTATCGAAATAGGTGAAAAGACGATATTTTCACAATTTTAGTAAAAATCCCGGAAATTGAACCTTAAATATCTCAAAAAGTAGCATATGAAGGTGTAATTTTCTTTGTATTTTTAAAAAGATCTGTGAAAAAACTACCAATTTGCAAAATCTCAAAGAAAAATCAATAGTAGATCGAAACTGTATCGTATGCCCTTAACGTTGATGATTGATGTTCGGAAGTCATTACAATTAAGCAATGGCAGACACTGGCGACAGAGAACGGTTTTTAATTAGAATAAAAGAGACAGTGGATTATTGTTCCAGATTAAGTGAGTCTGATTCAATAGACAATGACCTTATAAACAATATAGACAGAAGGTAAAGTATAAAATTTATTATTCGTAGCCATTTATTTTATGAATGTCCCTGTTATTTGTTTGTTTTTAAGTTATCATGCACAGAAATATGATGTTGCTTCAAATGATCCTATTTTATTTATAATTTTAAGAAGTGTTTAACTGATTGCTAACAATTTTTTACACCATAAGTGAGTGGGAGGGGGAAGGGGGAGCAACTCCCGAAAATTCAAAAATATTTTTCACACGGAAGGGGGGGGGGGGGTGGTGGCTAGGAGGCTTTTTAATCCCGAGTTACCGTTGAGATGAAGTGTTGTTTCCCGAAAATTAAAACATGAATAAATTAAATTATAATAATAATAAGATAATAATATTAAATTCAAATATTTTTACACATTGGGGAGAGGTAGGAGGGGGTCCAATCCGCAGTTACCGTTGAAATGAAGTGTTGTTTCTCGAATCCCGAAAATTAAAATATGAATAATCACTTGACCTACATTTATTTTTTGTTCAAAATTACCAAGAATCAAATCAAGGTAAGTATTTCCTGCATTGTTTACGGTCCCGTCTTGTTTCTATATTAAGTCAAGTAAAGTTTGTAAAACCGGTAAAGATGGATGGTATAAATCTTGAAATCTGATTAGTTACCATTAAATATTAAAATTTCATATGAAGTGGCGAAGAGAAGAGAGGGTCTTATTGATGTGTCTGATATTCTACGATTTCTTTAGATTTTTATTCTTATACATCCTTTGACCTTAATTGATAAATCAGATTAATTTTCAATCGAAGTGGCGGTTCCTGGGGAAAAACTTCAAGAACGGTCCTAACTATAATTTGTAAATTATATATTATTATATCAGAAAAAGATAAATAACTTTAAGTTAGTGAAAATGTAAGTTTTTATGAAGTTTAACTTTCACGGTCCGTCGACGAGTAAGACACAAATTTTTCGTCCGTCGACGAGTATGTGTGTCCTACGTTGAATTTATATTATTTTCACTTCTTTTCACACATTTTCAAACCAAAATAATCTAACTAACCATTAATATTTATCGGACTTACAAACATACCGGCCTGAACATATAAATAACAAGACAGGTGAGGTAAACTGTACAGGAAATGCTTACCCTTCGGAAGCACGTGGTTTCACTCCTGGTTTTTATTTTTTGTGTTAATTGTTGTAGCCGTTGTCGTCTTTGTTTACCCCTTGGTTTTGGTTGTTATTGTGTTAATATTTACTTTTATACACTAGTATTCTATTTTAAAGTTACCTATAGTTTTTTTTCGGCGAAAGTTGAGAAAGCCAACATTTAAAAAGTAATGGATCTTCCCCCTGCTTATAACGTGTTAGATCAATTAAATTTAAGATCGCTTTTCGTCCCTTTCTCCGAAAATAATAACCCGTTTTTCTTTCATTTGATTTTAATGTGTGATTTAAAACAGTTTGTTCCCATTTATATAATGTTGCAAGCATTAACACCAGGGGTTAATCAATTGAACCAAAGAAGTAAACATTGGCTTACAATCATAAGCAGGTTGTTGAGTTTGTTTCGTCCGTAACAATGAACAAAATATTCAAATGATATGTTACCATTAAGTACATACAATGCACCATTTTCTGTTTCAAAGGGTTTTATCGGTTTATCGAGCTCACGTACGTCGACACAAAGCGAACAAAATAATTGGTCCGTCGACAGAGTATGGTACCGTGCGGAGACAAACTTTTGTTGAGGAAGTAGAAAAATTGCTAATATTAGTGTTTAATAATAATTTTATATACCGGTATTCAAAATAGTATCTGGCAAATTTGATAATACTTAAGCGTAAGCCTGATAAATTCGATATATGATATATCGAATAGTTTTGCTATTAATCGAAAGGGTATTTTATTCACTCGAGTTTCAAGTGTAAAAAATGTAAACAACAGCGATGTTTTTGGTAAATTACCCTACTTTTCAGTACTTAATTCAATTTATTTTATTTGACGAATGAACAACATGATATATGTAAAACATAGTAATTTCTTTTGACCAGCAATTTGTATTAAAGAGATATTTGCATTTAAAAGATTTTTGGGTCCGTCGACGAGTAGGTGACGCAAAATGAGGTGCGTGAACAAGGTGCGTCGACGAATTTTTTGTGTTAAACATTGTGTATAAAAAATACAATAATATCGTCGTTATAAATCGACTGATTAATAATCATTTTAATCATAGAACAGGAAAAGTAAACGAAACAAAAACTATAGTAACAGAAAGTTCCTGTGGAAAAAAATGCAAAACTGAAAATGTTGATGATAGCTCTACGATAAACGGTTGTCTCATTGTTTTCATTGTGTTCCCAGTAAAGTCACAGAAACAGATGAAAAGAATTTCTGCTTATTTTATCACTAATTTTACTGACTAAATTGTCACCAAACTAATGCTGGAAACAGTTAGAATTGTACCAAATACTCATTATATCCCACTGACCTTGAAATCAAAGACACTACCGACAAACATGATGGCTTATTTTCCAATAGCCATCTTTCCAGTTTTTTGTAGCAATATTCGAGCATCACCAGCGTATGGAGTTTTCGTGTCTCAATTGATACGTTACTCCAGAGCTAGTTCTAAATATCTGTTAAATATCTGTATTTTGTTGAGAGAGGAGTACTACTCTCTCAAAACTACTTGGACAGGACTATGAATCAATCAAATCAAAGTCTTCGCTCAAGAAATTTTATGGCCGTCATCACAAACTTATTGACCATTATAATAGAAGGGTGTCATAAAATATTTCTGATGTTCTTGAATTCTTAATTCTTCCTCAGTAATAAATTACCTTCCATCTTTATCGGATTTACACATTTACCGGACTTAACATAGAAACAACACGACGGGTGCCGTTAACCGTACAGGAAATGCTTACCCTTCCGGAACATCCGGTTTTTAGTTGAGTTTGTGTTGTTTCTCATATTTTTTGTGTGAACTGTTGTTGTTGTTGTCTTAAGATTTACGCGTCTCTGGATTTGGTTGTTATAGTCTTGTTACAACTCGGCCGATTCTGTACATTCATCTAACGGACAAATCGGACTCGAATTGATCCCCCATTTCTTACGGCAAGTCGTTGCAAATAGATCAAAGTGTGGAAAAAGCAATTTGCACGTCACGTATTTGAAAAAAGCAAATATCTGATAAATTGTTTTGTCGCCTTTCTTTCCTATTAGTCCAAGTACGGTCACAGCTTAATTTAACTAATAACTTGTCACCGGATAACGCTTGAAATAATTGGAATTTGACCAATGAGTGGTATTTGGTGCATGCATATATAATAGTGTCGGTTTGAAATTCAAGACGAGTACATCATAGACGTGATTTTTTTAAATCGTAAGTGTCCTATTTAGAATGTGTTTCTGTATTCTGTCTTTTATAGTATAGTTTCTGTCACTTTTGATGTGGATAAATATTAACACAATAACAACCAAAACCAAGGGGTAAACAAAGACGACAACGGCAACAACAATTAACACAAAAAAATAAAAACCAGGAGTGAAACCACGTGCTACCGAAGGGTAAGCATTTCCTGTACAGTTTACCTCACCTGTCTTGTTATTTATATGTTCAGTCCGGTATGTTTGTAAGTCCGATAAATATTGGTGGTCATTTAGATTATTTTGGTTTGAAAATGTGTGAAAAGAAGTGAAAATAATATAAATTCAACGTAGGACACACATACTCGTCGACAGACGAAAAATTTGTGTCTTACTCGTCGACGGACCGTGAAAGTTAAACTTCATAAAAACTTACATTTTCACTAACTTAAAGTTATTTATCTTTTTCTGATATAATAATATATAATTTACAAATTATAGTTAGGACCGTTCTTGAAGTTTTTCCCCAGGAACCGCCACTTCGATTGAAAATTAATCTGATTTATCAATTAAGGTTAAAGGATGTATAAGAATAAACATCTAAAGAAATCGTAGAATATCAGACACATCAATAGGACCCTCTCTTCTCTACGCCACTTCATATGAAATTTTAATATTTAATGGTAACTAATCAGATTTCAAGATTTATACCATCCATCTTTACCGGTTTTACAAACTTTACTTGACTTAATATAGAAACAAGACGGGACCGTAAACAATGCAGGAAATACTTACCTTGATTTGATTCTTGGTAATTTTGAACAAAAAATAAATGTAGGTCAAGTGATTATTCATATTTTAATTTTCGGGATTCGAGAAACAACACTTCATTTCAACGGTAACTGGGGATTGGACCCCCTCCTACCCCTCCCCAATGTGTAAAAATATTTGAATTTAATATTATTATCTTATTATTATTATAATTTAATTTATTCATGTTTTAATTTTCGGGAAACAACACTTCATCTCAACGGTAACTCGGGATTAAAAAGCCTCCTAGCCACCCCCCCCCCCCCCCCCGTGTGAAAAATATTTTTGAATTTTCGGGAGTTGCTCCCCCTTCCCCCTCCCACTCATTTATGGTGTAAAAAATTGTTAGCAATCAGTTAAACACTTCTTAAAGTTATAAATAAAATAGGATCATTTGAAGCAACATCATATTTCTGTGCATGATAACTTAAAAACAAACAAAAAACAGGGACATTCATAAAATAAATGGCTACGAATAATAAATTTTATACTTTACCTTCTGTCTATATTGTTTATAAGGTCATTGTCTATTGAATCAGACTCACTTAATCTGGAACAATAATCCACTGTCTCTTTTATTCTAATTAAAAACCGTTCTCTGTCGCCACTGTCTGCCATTGCTTAATTGTAATGACTTCCGAACATCAATCATCAACGTTAAAACGAGCTATTTGATTGGCTCAGAAGTGAATGCAATATACACGCTAATAAGAAAATATTGCGCGCCATTTCTTAATAATAGCGCGCAAATAAAAATTATACTTAAGTATATACAAATGAAAAAAATAGCGCGCAATTAAGAAAAATGGCGCGCTATTTGATAAAAAAGGCGCGCTAATTTATACAAATAGCGCGCTAAACTGAAGAATATACGCGCATATCTGATATACGCGCCAAAATAGGCCGCCAATGACACGAATGGCCACTCATATGGTAGTTTTGCTCAAAACTAGCCGTGCTGTTGTCACGGGGACAAAGTACCCCAATCTGCAAATAGTTCCTATGAAGTCAATACAATTTAAAATCAAGGTACAGTGCATAGGGTTGCATGCAGTTATTCACTGAAGAATAGCATAAATAGAAAGGTAACTCTATCGAATAACAAATGCGTGTTATAGAAGACTGTGTTTTGAGTCAAGCAAACTTTAGCGTACGAATATGAAAAATTGTGAAGTGCGAACGCGAGGGAAATCCAATTTAATTTACAACCAAGATTGTCCGTAATTGTTACCGGCTGATGACAGTTGGTAATTTTAACATTTTCAGTAAGTTAATTACTTTCAGTCTTCATCGAGTGTTCATTTCGTCATTCTAAATCATTTCAACAATTTAGTTGTAATGAGAACGATTAACTTTTTTCTACCTGGAAGTTATCTTTCGAAAAGAAGTACGAAACAAGTTCGGAATGGACTTGTGTATTCGCATTTCTCAGAGGAATTTTGAAATATTTAAATAAAAGGAATTTTTTTTAGAAAATAAGTCCTCTTATTGGATATTAAAAAGTTATGGTTATATATATTCTAACAAGACGAATGTCAACAAACGTTGAACACGTGTAGTAAAAATGATTTGTGAGATGCTCCAAAACTGGACTCGCGGCAAGATCCAGGTCACGTGTTGCGAATTTTGTCCACTGAAACAATATGGCGTGTCAATTAAAGTTTGCTACCGTTTTCGTCTTTTACATTAAAACAGCTATTTGAAAGAACAGTTTGGTCTTTATATATTTAAAAACATTGAAATTCCCACTCAATAATTACATCTGAATTTTGAGTATCCTTTAATTTGTGAATTTTAGTTTCAGTACTTTTAGTTTCTTCTTCAAGTTGTGAAAAAATGGTAGAGATTTTTTTTTTTATAAAGGACCCATTGAACAATTATACATCTTTTTGTAGTAATTCAAAATCAATTGCTAATAAATAGGTATGACATAATTCATTTACATCCATTTTTTTTTAATTCGCGGAAAAAAATTCATTCCGCCTTTTAAAAATCCACTTTACAAATCAACTAAATATTAATGCCTGTTATAGTAGGATGTTAGCATCAGTGCTGGACAAAAGCACTTCGTGCTATGTTTAGTTCTTTGGATTTCGTCGCTCCAATTTTCGGACTTAATAAATTTTAAGGAAAATTATTTTGCCACTTGATTTTTCAAAAATGCTTAAAATTCTCCCCAAATTCTTAATCTTTCAAGAAATAAAAATAAAAAGTGTTCACCCGCTCTTAAAATTTGGTAGGAATTATGGATTTTTTCCATTCTTTGCAATATTTTAGTTTTAATTTGTGCCGCACGTTTGATCTTCGTCCGAAAAAAAACTAATCCTCAAGAAAAAAAAATTAAAATTTCGCTCGCTCGCAACTATTTTTGCCACCCAAAAATCCAAAGAACTAAAAATCAATTTGATGTGGCCTGACTAGCCTAATTTTATTTGAAATTCGCCGTATAACACTTTTTTTAATACTTGTGTTATATCGCATGCACAGGCTCCCATAGTTTTTTTGTTGGCATTGGAGGTGTGTCTGTTTTATCCAATCAATAGACGGAATTTCTCAGCTGTCAAGAGTAAATTGCAGGTAATGATTGAACCACGGATTTAATTATATACGACAACCTGATCGTGTCTAAAAAAAATATTCTTTATTGTTATTCCAAATATAATCTTTTAAATCCAAATTATATCGATTAATTTTTTACTTTCTTTTTAAATAAAAAGTCTTATAGGTTGCGTGATTTCACCGAGTAACGCTTATCAAATCAGTTTAGATCTATGTGTGTTCAGTTCGTGTTTTTATAAACAATCCAATCATGTTTTAGATATTTCCACCTGCGTTTTGTCATTTCAGAAACATATGAACTGTGTGAAATCTTCACAAGTACAACGTACGATAATGCATGCTTGACAAAGGGTTCAAATTTGAACCTTTATTCAGATAAATTACAATATACAGTGATATACGAATAAATCACTCGCGTCAACAATATGATGGGGCCTAAAAAAAATATAGTTGTGTTTAGGGTAACCCGACCCTACCTAATTTTTAGTGCCTACCCTAAATTTTTTATAACCTTTCTTCAACAAGCACTGTTAAAGTCAAGGTGACTCCAGTATACAACCTAACTAAAAAAATAAATGTAAAAAAAAAAATTTCCCTACCTACCCTACCTAACTTTTTTCAGTGTGTTACCCAAAACACATGTATTTTTTTATTTGGCCTGGGAAGAATAATATACAATAAAGATTAGTTTGAAAGTATTCGCTGATTTCTCAATTCAAAAGTTAAGTGAGTGTAAGGCCGAGTTTACATCAATGGCCATCAATACACTTCGTAAAATATAACCTTTATTTTTTATAATACAAAAAGTAATGTCCATGATGTTAAATATATCAAACACTCTAAGAACTATTTCTCCTGTTCTTAAATAATTGTATCCTTCAACTAGCCTATCTCATGTATTGATAGACAAATAAGGGGTGTCGAATACTAGTATCTTTTATCGCAATCTAATTAAAAACCGATCTCTCATCGCTCCCGTTTTCTGATATGTTGCGTGGGAGATCTAACGAAACCCGCTTTGAGGTCACATGTGAGTGACCTCGTAGGTGTGTCTTGTTCGACCAATGAAATTGCGGCTTCGGCGATCTTGGAAGTTGATCGTGTGGTAAAGGGATGTAACTCATTTTATTAACGAAGAAATCGTCAGTCCCCAGAATTCATTCGGATCTTCTTTTACGATTAGATCTAAAGAAAACTTTTTTGATTGGCTTATTGATAGGAAGTCAACTCATTTGATATCATTATAAATTCATAAGTTCCAGTTCACTCACATGTGACCTCAAAGCAGGTTTCGTTAGATCTCCCACGCGACATATCAGAAAATGGGAGCGATGAGAGATCGGTTTTTAATTAGATTGCTTTTATCGATGTTCGTCTAGTAGCACTGAGACTACTATAACACTATCGTCTCCTGGTACCCTTGTCTTCATTTGCAACACGCCTTTTTAGCATTTCATCATCTTTATATCTTTATATATTATTCCTTTCATCATAAATAAAATTATATACTATTAATGTAATTATTGAAATCACCTCCATTGTCAGATTTTTATGGAAGCAGATTAATATATTAAGCATCACTAAGCTTGTTTCCGAATCCAATTATTGTACTGTTTGTATGTTATATATTTGATTGTTTATTTGAATAAATGTTTAAACTAACACACATAAAATCTCCCTCAAAGACGAAACACTTTATAGTCCAGTCAATCTAGCATAAATTTGACCCTAACCTTAAAGTAATTGCAACAGAAGATTTTTAAGTTTTAATCTTTAGCATTATACCCCAAATATACAAAAAAAGTCCAACAAAATCTAATTTGAGGAAGACTAAAAAATCACAATTTTAAAATTCCTATGGAGATTTGCATTTAAAATGGGAGATAACTCTGCAAAAAAAGGCAGAAATATAAAAAAAAATTGATACAAATTATAACTTTATCGCTTCTTTTCAGCAGAATGTATTGATTCTTGATATTTTAGCCGTCTTTAGAATATAACAAACAACTCTAAAGGCGTTTTCATATCTTTTATCAAGCTACAAACCTAGATTTCATAATTCATTAGTTGACCATTTATTAAATTTTTCAACATGTCAAGGTAAAGAATCTCAAATTTAATAAGAATAATCATTAAGCATACATTCTTTTTTTGTGGTTTAAAGTTTCTTTAAACAAGGTAGATGCTGAACAAATATAATTTACAGATATAAACAATACCAAAATTTCACATTATTTTTTCAAAATGTTCACAAAGCCACAAATTTGCAATTTCTTTAATGAAAAATGCCAAGGACGTATATTAGTTATACGTCCTTGAAAATGCACACAAGAAAATAAAAATACCCATAACACTTCGGTTTTGTGCATTTCATGAGTAAAAGATTATATAATATAGTCAAATACGAACTTATAACCCCATCAAAGTATCATACTTTACATGAATTTTAAGAAAATCAACCAAAACCTGACAAAAAAAAACTCATTTTTGCGGAGTTATCTACCCTTCCCAATGTTAATTTCCATAGGACATTAAAAATGCTGATTTTGAGTTTCCCTCAAGTTAGATTTTATGGGACGGGTTAATGCTATAGATTAGAACTAAAAGATTTTCTTTTGCGATTAGTTTGAGGTTAAAACTTAGTTTGACTGGACTATTACACCGGATTTTCGTATTCTGTCGGTTTTCAGGATTTTATTAATAAGTCGGATTCCAATCACATGCCTTGATTTCCATAAATGGTCATAAACTGATACCAAGTTCATAAGCTTGAGTAGAAAGAAAAGATCGATTTTTAACCGGAAACCAGCAAACCGGGTCATATCCTTTGAACTATTGACCTATATCTTTGCCACGATCGTACCGCTATCTGTCAACTTTCCAGATTAAAAATGTTCGCAACTCGACAATTTGTTAGATTATTTTCGACATCAAAGGTAAGAAAGATAGCAGATAAAGTAGGTCACTATCTGATATCACTGTACATACTGTGGAGGGCCTGCAAAACAAATATTCGACGAAAAGGCATGACTTTCACTATCCCCAGCTGTTTACATGCTGAGTAAATTTCCACATAACTGTATTATGTTTCATTTTTTGTCAGATCTCCAAAATAACATTAACAGCCTTACAAATCTTAGTTTTTAAAAAAAGTAAATAATGATTAAAAATGCATTGCTTGCATCATCCTGGATCGACGTGTCTTTTCACCCCAACACACCCAAACATACCCCAACACACACTATAAATGTATATTTTGTTCGATAATGAAGTGTTTTGTTGTGAATAAAGAGTTTTACTACAATAGAAATCAGTAAATTTACCAAAATTGAGTAAAAACAATTTTTGACACTATATATGGACTATCTATTTCATGCCCCATTCGATCGTGAAAATAGGCTACCCCAAAGGCAACACACATTTTAAATGAATTTTTGGTTTTTTGTTTTTTACTGACTTTTTAATTAACTGCCCCATAAACCGTTTTGTTTCCTATATAAAACTTAAAAATTAGTAATCTTATAAAAGTTTATGAAGCCATCATGCAGAATGCTACCAAAACAGTTTTATGTAGGCTTTTAGTATTAGTAAAAATCATTTGAAATCTATTTCTTTATTTTTTTTTCTATAAAATATAATAAGACATGTTTTAACAGAGACCTATTATATATCTCTGCTAATAATGATATCTACCATGAGAGATCAGTTGGGGTAAATATTTTCATGGTCATAAGGGTCATATACAATATAATAAAAAAAACCTCAGAGGTTACTTATAAACATTTTTCATTTTTTTCCATTATAAAACAATCTCAAAAACATAAAGACGACTAGAAAATAACAAAACATGCATTTATAATGTGTGTTTGGGTGTGTTGGGGCGAAAGGTCATGCCCTCCTTGATGGATGCATTCAGGCTACATTCACATGTTTCATTTACACCCCATTCTTCTCAAGGAAGGTGACCATTTATTTTATTCCAGTATGTTACTCCTCCTTATAAATATAACACCTGGGATTATGATGTTAACTTGTTCTCTAGTAATGACCAGTTTTAACTGGTTGAATCTGATTTGGTCAGTACTTGAAAATTAGGTATTTTAGGTTCTTGCGTTAGAGTTAATCCCTTTTGGTATTCTGTGTCCAGAGATATTTTTCTGATTTGGCCGGGGCGCTGTATGACTGCTCAGTACTACCCAGGCACATCCACTGAGGATGTTTCATCGATACACTATGCTTAGTTACAAAGAAATGAACCTATACACATAGTTCAGATGTGCATACAGACAGACAAGGGTAACTCTATATGCCCCATCCACGTCCGTGGGTGGGGCATAATTAGTTTTTTAACTAAATTTATAAAAGGAAAAAATGAAATTATTAGTTTGGCAGGTGGGAAACAAGGTTTACATTTATAACTTGAAAGTTTGCTTGTCATAAGAATTTTCCTTTGGAGAAATATACTCAAACATTAAATATAACATTTGACCTAATCACTTACATTGTACATCCAAATCTTTCTTTTAGGCATGGTACAGCAAAATGAGGATTGCAGTAATTGGACAGAGTATGTTTGGTGCAGATGTTTACAGACTCCTGCAGAAAGATGGACACCATATTGTAGGAGTGTTTACTGTACCAGATGTAAATGGCAAGCCAGATCCATTAGGTAGAAACCAAAAATGTATAATAATAAATCTAATAGTATTCTGGCCAAGTTTTGGAAATGCCTAATAAGCCACAGGTAGTAAGGCTGTGGAGGCACCCAATGCTAACTTTGTAGTAAGAACACTGTCTTACCCATAGAATACAGCCAAAAATTCTTGATAAGAAATCCAATTTAAATGTTAAATCCAACCATGCTGAATTTAGATTATAACAAGTAGTCATTTGTTTGCAAAAACTCAATAATATATCATTAATCGTTACTCTTTAGCAGCAACAGATACAAAAAATTATGAAGTTTGGTCACCAATAAAGCAAAATCTGCTTGTCAAGGACATTGGTTTCCGTGCATTAACTTGAACATCTCTTGTCAAATTAAAAATAGACCTAGATATACATGTATTGTAGACATTTTCAAATATTTTAATGGGTCATGGTCACACTGCAGGAACCCAAAGTTGACTGTGACAAATGAAATGATGATTATTAACTGTCAACCACAGTGTTGGCTATTTATGGGCACTTGTCAGGAATTTCTATTATCACTGAAGTACCCTGGATATTGGGTCCCTTCCGTAATTTTTTTTATGAGGCTTCAGCAGTTGATTTCTTTGTTGTAAAGCCTTTGCATGGAAGAGGTTTATATGATAATACAGTCAACAAATGTTTGGGAAACTCTTGCCTTTTTGTGAGGTATTCACTAGTAAACAATGGTAATGAAGTGATTTTTTTTAATTTTAAAAAAGAGAATTTAGGTACTTTTATTTATATGTATTATCCATTTGTGTATTTGTACAGGATTCAAGGTATGGAACATATATAGTATTCAGTATTGAAAAGTATTTGTTTACTATTTTTAGCGGCTGCAGCATCAGGTGATGGTATTCCAGTCTACAAATACAAAAGGTGGCAGATGAAGAAACAAGCGATACCAGAGGTCCTAGAAGAGTACAAATCAGTGAAAGCAGATCTGAATGTACTACCGTTCTGTTCACAGTTTATACCCATGGATGTCATCAATTTTCCAAAGAGCAAGTCCATAATCTATCATCCATCTTTGTTACCAAGACACAGAGGAGCTTCAGCCATCAACTGGTACAGTTTTATTTAGCATGCTTGGTTTGATGGTTCAGACTTCAAATGTTTAGATTAGGAGTCAAGAGCTGTAAAAACTTTGTATTATACAATACTCAATTTACACTCAAAATTTCGTTAAATTCTTACCCGTAAGATTGCTTTTGAATCAGCCTCTAGCTTGAACCCTGAATCTGTTTATTAAGAAAATGTCTTCTTGGCTGTACATTTAGTGGTGATAGAATTGAACAACCATGATAAATGTTAGTATTTCAACAAATATAGATTGTCATGTTGTGAATAAGATATGATAGGGCCTAAATTAAAATATTGTTTGTTTGCTGTCAGCCGACCGACCCAAAAAAATCGCCGCGACCCAAATAATTTTATTGCCGTTTTTGAAAGCATTTTTTTTATTCCGGAATTTTGCCGGTTGCAGTTTAGAATTGAGTGGTGATTTCCGGGTTACATGCGGTTTTGATTTCCAGCAGTACATTGAAATGTTTCGAAGGTATACAAGTTTAATATTAATTTACTAATATTTTTCCAGAAAAAAATTAAATAATTTACCTACCTACCTACTCACATAAAAAATTCTGGGTAGGAGAATGGCAAACAAACAATATTTTAATTTAGGCCTAGTCCTGCAACCGAGACTGTTAAATTTTATATTTCAACATATGAGCCTTTAATACTGAGCATGTTAAGATAGAAAACATTTGTTTCTCCTATGAAATTTCATTTAATATTAAACAGAAATACCATTCTTATGCTATTGCAAAGAACATTGTTAGCAACTTACATTAAAATCAGCCTCCAACCAATTAGGTGTCCAAATTCATATTGCATAAGACAGTTAGATTTCTCATTAATCCTTTTTTAGATTTCTCATTAATCCTTTTTTAGCCACCCGTGTGAGTGGTGTGGAAATGACCAAATAAACTACTGTAAATTCGGAAATTATTGTGAAAAATGCGACAGGGTTGTAATCGCAATAATTCAAACTCGCATTTTGGAATTATTTATATGCAAAAATTAAAATCGCATTTTGGTCTAAAATGAGAAAATCGCAATAATAAATGCACGCAATAATTTCTGAATTTACAGTAATACATTTCATGATTTGATTTAAGTCAAGTTATAATACATTCTTTGTAACAGGACTCTTATGCAAGGGGATCCGACAGCAGGTTTCTCAGTATTCTGGGCAGATGATGGGTTGGATACAGGTCCAATATTACTTCAAAGAAAAACTTTTGTGGCACCTGATGATACAGTTGACTCGATATACAACAGATTTTTGTATCCAGAGGGAGTAAAAGCTATGGTAAAGTATAGAATCTGTTTATCTCATAAATGCTTCAGGGGCCTTGGTGGCCGAGTGGTCTAGGTATTTCGTCATGACTACTAATGATCACAAGCCTGTCAACACTGTGGCGGGGTGTGTTCGACTCCGATCTAAATTGACCGAAGGTCATGGTTCTCTCCGGGTACTCTGGCTTCCTCCGACAATAAAAACTGGCCGCTGCGAAATAGCCAAATGTGATGAAAACAGCGCAAAACCCCAACTAAACAAATAAGCATAAATGGTTCAGTATAATTAATATGTCATACATGTACATGTATATAGTGCTGAAATTAAAATGTATCCAGTAGAACTTACAGAATTATATATATTTTATAATGGATATTTAAATTTTCAACTACTGTTTTGAATTTTGCAGATTTGATTGTCTAAAGATTTAGAATTCCTCCAATTTTTGGATTTATAAATACTGAAATTTAAACAATGACTTTCTATTGTTTTAGGGAGAGGCTGTAAGATTAATTACAGAAAATAGAGCTCCTAGTATTGTACAGACAGAGGAAGGGGCTACTTATGATCCATTACTGAAGAAATCGCTGGTAGAGGTAAACTAAGATCCAATATGTTAAATGTTTTCTTTTATGTAAAGATAAAATTCATTTAGTAAAATTTTAAAATTTATTTTACCATTTGTAGTATTTTTATGGATTGACACTTCAACAGGAAGCTATTTCTTATCTTAAAATGACCATTATAGTCTTAATAGTCATAATCTTCCATATTTCAATACTTGCAGTCTTGAAATTTTCAAAAAAAATCTATCATATACAACCAATAACACTGGAAAAACAGCATAAATTTATATTTCTCAATGACAGCTTACAACTACAATAAACAAGGTACATCTAGAGGAGGTACTCTTCACAAGACAGTTCATTTTGTTACAGAAAAGGACAGTTGTTTTGTTTTTGGAGATACTGAAAGTATGCTTTGATGTTTGAGGAAAATGGACAATTTCTAATACATATTAAAACTGCCCTTTGTGTAATAACCCTTAAGGAATAGATTGAACTCAAGATAACCCTTGTTGCAAGTTACAAAACTGAAAAATAAAAAACTGTACATGGGGAAATCAGGATAATAAAAACAAAACTAGATATACTTCATTACTGTCAATCAGGAATGATTTAAACGAGCTTATACAATGTATGTGTTTGGAAACAATAATGTGCCTTTTTATTTTACATATGTAGAACTGATATAAACTCTTTTTGACATGTCTTGGTTGAGTGAAAGAGTACATTTTCTGACTTTATTGTGTTCTCTTTATTTGGTTTGAAAATTTGGTGATAAACAGGACCACAATGACAGTTAAAGACAAATCAAAGCTTACTAGTGGTTTAACTGACAGGCTCAAATCATACTAGAAATGTTTGAAAAGGAGGAATAAAATAAATAGAATCAGACAATAGAAATGATGAATCAGTTAATTCACAAGAAAATATATAGAAAAAGTTTTGTGTTTGTATAATCCAGAGATTGTCACTTCACCTCGACATCTAAACCTTAACTCCTTACTGCTCTTATTACTGAGTATCAGGTTATGTACAAAACACTTGTAAAATTTTTGAGATATTATTGCATTTTGCTTTTAATTATTTTAATTGAATTTATTTGTACTTCTTAATATCAGAAATTTCAATTTAACTATTATATATTGTAAATATTATAATTTTCATGGAATTGTTAATTTTTTAGATAAAATTTGACCAACCTGCACAGGATATACATAACTTTATAAGAGGTTGTGACAAAGTTCCTGGTGCTTGGACAACTATAGATGGACAGGTAAAATATTCCTCAATGCTTTACACTTGAGAAATTTCAAAGTAAAAAGATCTGGTGAAATTGTAATACATGTAGAACAAATGTAACAAATTTTGAGAGCTTCTTAAAATGAAAAAAATGAACATTATACATTTATTTCCCTTGCATAAGTGAAATATGCAGATTTGTTCACCCAAGTAAAGTCATGTTTCCCTCGTCATGTTTCCCTTGGGAAACATGACTTTTCGAAGGTGAACAAATCTTCATATTTCACTGATGCAAGGAAAATTAATGATTTATTCCACTATCCGTAGTGTAGTTTCTGAAAGGAAAAAAAATATATTTCAACGAGAACAAATTTTATGAAAAATAATGAAATAACATGAATAACACAAGGAAATGTTTCACATTTTCTCTACTTCGGCTGTTGATTTGTAACATTAGTGTTAAAAAAATAGGGTGACATGATGTTCCCAAGAGGGTGACACTATGATTTGTTACATGTTATGTGGGCTGCTCTGGACCAATCAAATGATCTCATTACTAGATTTAAAGTTATATAGTGGAATAATATCAATAGGATGCTTCATTTATGTAATAGTAATGAAAAAATGATGTCTTTTTCAGAATGTGACACTATTTGGATCTCGTGTGTGGGACAGATTAGAACCCAGGGGTACTAGTGTAGAAGTTAAGGGATGCAGTAAACCAGGAATAGTTCACAAATATGGACTAGTACTTTTTGGAAATGATGGGAAAATGGTAGGTCTGCTTAAATATTTTTAGTCAGACCAATGGGAAATAGTTTTTTCATGCTCCATCCATGAAGAAATGGCATAATATTATACAATTACAGTTGTTAGGTCTGAGTATCGTATGAAGCAATACGTAACACAATATTTACTTGCGATAAATTTATTTATTTAGTTTGTCACTCAAAATTTACTTCAAATTAGCAAATAAACAAACTTCAAATTATACAACACAGATATTTTACTGTGAAAATTAAAGCTGTTTATAACTGTAATGAATAAAATGGAAGAAGTATTATTGCATCTTAATATATTGTCATGTTGAAATTTTGAATGCATGTGAAACTGGTACCAGAGACTAATGACAAAAAACCAAAAACCAGTTTGCAGATTCTAAAATTTAACCAGAAACAGTGCATATTATCTGGAAATGTATCACGATACTGAAGTGATGATACAATACCCATATTGTTTGAGTGTGCAATCAATACTACCGATGCATCAGTGAATCATTACACCCCTAACAGTTGTCTTTTTTAGTTCAAAGGCCAGCAATATATATGAGCCAAAATGATCTAAATTTGATGCTTGAGTGACTCCATTGAATTTAAGCCCAAGTAACTTTACATTGGACAACAGTTAATATAAGCAAGATATAATTTGAGACTTTCATATATTTCTCAAAATGATTTCCTGTCATAAATAATAGATGGGAATTCTATGTTCAGGAGGACAGGGCTTCTGTGTTTTATCTCTATTTTGTCAAATAATTTCATATTTAACATCAGAGTACCCAATTTACATCCACAGCATTCAGTATACTGTGAGATTTCAATGGAAGAGAAGTGTGAATCTAAAAAGTTGCCATTTTGTTCTGTAAATATTGGTGGAATTGAACAGAATAATTTTGACAGATGTCTGCCCATTATAATACATAGGGAATACAAACAAAAAACATTTCCTATCGTGTGATGTAATTCAGTTTTTTCAAAAACACATCAGTTTACATGTATGTTATCAAACATTTGAAACAGTGAAAGTAAATGCAATTAAACTAACCTGACATTACTAAATGTACATACAAATTCCCTTTTAGGTGAATGTCAGTCAGTTACAGTACGATAATGGTAAAATGATCAAAGCTTCAAAGTTTGGTAAGGAAGACACTTCACAGGCTAAAATAGAAATCACACAAGAGGAAGAGGGCATGATCAAATCATTAAAGGTAGATATAACAAATAATATTTATAAAATCAGGACAGAAATTTTATTAATTAAACTGTTTACAGACCTGATTTTCTTCTGCTTTAAAGCAGAATTCCGCTTTTGGAAGTCCGGATTTTTCCATTATGATTCCTTTATTATACATAGTAAAATGGCTGCAGAAGTATGATTCCTGCTCTGTTTTCCCTGTTGTCAAAATCACTTCTGTGTTTACAAAAACCTTTATATGGAGTAGTACAAAATGAAGGAAAAAACAAATAATTTAAAAACACAAATGAACATACAATTGAGGTTAATTGATTTTTGATAACAGCATTTAAATATAGAAAAAGTTCTCTGAAAGTTTGGCATAAAGGAAAAAAATGGATGTGGGGTTTAACATACATGAAAAACTATCCATTGCTGTATCGGAATAAAATTTAAAAAAAAAACACTTTTATTGCTGTTCTTCATCTTGAAAAATTTAAAATTCCCAACTGAACACATCAGAAGGTGAAAATGGCATGAGTGGAATGTGTCCCGAATATCTCTTTTCGGAAAAAAGTAATTTCTTAGAGAAAAAAGAAAATAAAAAATCAAGCAAAATAAAAAATTAAATTAATTATGCATTGATTTCACTCTTTGACTAATTCTGATTGAGCTGTTCACTCTTTCTTTTGTTTTTTTAGGAAATATGGAAGGGAATTTTAAGCATTGATGTAGAAGAATCAACAGACTTCTTCAAATCTGGAGCAGGATCCATGGATGTTGTTAGGTGGGGTTACATTATAATAGTTTGTTTTTATAGATCTTTCCTACATAGAAATATTTAAAAACTACTTGAATTATTGTGTTAAAAAATATGAAATTAAAATATCAGGTAAACATGTGTAGTCTTATTTGTCAATGTTTTTATCTGAGAATTGAAAAATGTTTGCTTATGGATTTAGAATAAAAAAAACAATAAAAACAGTTCTCAAATAATCTTTATATTAAATTTAATTTGTCTATTTCACTACAGGTTGATTGAGGAAATAAAGGAGAAATGCAATGGTGTAGTCCTACAGAACGAAGATGTTTACATGAATACTACATTTGAAGATCTATCCAATTGTATGGTCAAACGAAACCGAGGAATCACAGACAAGGAGGAATTAGTGTTTGATGCAGTAAGATTTTCTGTCTCGATGGAAAGTGTAATGATGTGCAATGTTAAAAATTTCAATGTTTCAAAATTAATTGTATTACTATTCATTACCAAAGCATCGTGAAAAATACTTTAGTCAATATCAGAATTGAATGATTTATTCTGTCTTTTTTTCACTAAAACCGATGTTTTACATATAATTTTTAATAGAAATTTTTATTTTAATCCTTTATGTATATTTATTATTTGTCAGTTAAGTTTTGTCTTTCTGAAGTACTATTAAAGGGAGATTAAGGCACGAAATGATATGAATAACCTAACCTAGTGGCCTTTGACCTACACAAGTTTGAATTTTTCAGGTAAAATTGAACGTGAACAATATGGATATATCATTCCCTAGGCAGCTATTTATAGACAATGAGTTTGTAGATTCCAGTAATGGCAACACATTCAACACAGTTAACCCTAGTGATGAATCTGTTATATGTAGTGTATCTAAAGGTACTCCAGAAGATGTGAACAGAGCTGTTGAAGCCGCCAAGGTAGAGTTATCTCCCATTAATGGTGACACACTTCCAGATAATATAGTGATTGAGTCTTATTTTTTTTAATTTCGAACCCTCAGTATTTATTGCTTGTAAATTATCAGAATGTCAAAAGAAATTTTGAAATACGCTATAAAGACTGATGGATTTCATAATCATTCCCATGTAAACTTAATTTGCATGAATTCAATAGCTCATATGATGTGCAGAAAAAAATTTGGTTTCATTTTTCTTACAGGAATTACAGGGGAGAAAACTCTTCTTCCCTCTTAATCTTGAGTAATTTAATGTAAGTCATGAAGTAATTATTATAGAGTAGATTTCCTTCCAAGATTAATAAAGTGAAAGAAAGAAGTGGCAGAATATTTATTCAATTTAGTAGTTACATATGTCAATGTTAATGCTAGGAAACTACATTTAGACTTTTAAATTCAAGTTCATTGTTTTTTCCATGTAGGTGGCATTTGAAGAAGGAGAATGGGGAAGAATGAATGCCAGAGATAGGGGTGCATTAATGTACAGGTAACTCTCCTTTCTGTTCAGTCGATGTATCAGTGAAATATGAGAAAGGAATTTTTATTTTTTATTCTCATATATTACATAGAAATTAACACTTTAAACTTTACCTTGCTCAAGCTGTGTTAAATAATCATTTGGTGTTTCTAGATAATTTACAGTAGAAAGTGAAATATTATTTCAGATAATTGAGGTAGAGAAGAAATGATAGGTCTTCGTAAGTCTTAAGGTGAAATCATATGATACAATTTTTCAGCCGGTTGAATGTTTGATTTTGTGTAAAAAATATTATGTATTAATTAAAATGAATTTTCATATGTAAAAATCTTTTCATGATATCCTTCATAAATGTGAGATTAAACTGTTTGAATACACCTTTATTGTGTATGAATCAAAGTTTAATTTTACAGAGAATAAGTCAATCATTTTCAGTGTATACCCTAACCTGTCTTAACAGAAGAAAAGGACATTTTAAATGAAGTTGAACATGGTACAAACTTTACTGTTATTATTGTAGATTAGCAGATTTAATGGAAGAACACCAAGAAGAGTTAGCTACAATAGAAAGTATAGACTCTGGTGCTGTGTACACACTTGCCCTTAAGACACATGTAGGCATGTCTATAACTACATTCCGATACTTTGCTGGATGGTGTGATAAAATTCAGGTAGGACATTCATATTATAAGTGGATTCTGAGTTTAAAATGGACAGACATTTCATAGTCATAGAATAATCAAATTAAAAGAAAAATCCCTACTAGGGAAGGCCCCTCTTCATGGATCCATCCATCATACACTCGAGAATGTTGGTTGGAAAGATTTGATCTACTACACAACTGGTAATCAGACAAAAACAGCAACAAAGAGCACGAAAAAGCAAGCATAAAATAGAGGTTACAGATACCTGAATTGGTTTGGGCAAATTAAAAAAATTGTCAAAAAAATGAGCAGTATGATAAAAGGTGACATTTCTTTACACATTAAGCTAATAATACATGTATATGAAATTGATTTCAGGGTAGTACCATTCCTATAAATCATGCCAGACCAAGTAAAAATCTCACTTACACAAAGAAAGAACCTCTAGGGTATGTAAATTATTTTCAGTTTTAGTTGATAAAACTTTATAAAAAAATTAGAAATTTTCATTTTTAATATAAGGACAAACTGAATTTGACTTAGCCAAATGATTGAAATGTTTAGAAATATTAGTGGTAACAATTTTTTATTTTTCTTTTAACGTGTTTGAACATATTTTGTTCTGAATTTTTTTTAATAATTGTTTATGTGGAATTAAATGGAATTTACATGTAGTTATGCTATGAATTATAAACATTGTAGTGTATGTGCCATCGTAACACCCTGGAATTATCCATTGATGATGTTGGCATGGAAGATGGCTGCTTGTTTAGCTGCTGGTAACACTGTTGTTCTCAAACCAGCACAGGTATGGGTGCTACTGTCTTTCTCAAAAATGTTGCATTTCATATGGGACAAGCCGCGCAATTGTTTTCCTGTTACAGAAGTCATGAAATAATAGGCTGCCATTAAGTCTGTACGTTTCGTTGAAACATGGGAGATGGCTCAAAACGATCGCCATACACTTGCACATATCCAGTTAAATTTTCGGGGTGTGAAGTCAGTTTACTTTTTCCGTAATTTGAGAAATCACGAGCCATGGTAAAAAAGTCTCCTTCCGCAAAGTAAAATGCACTCCATGTAGAATTAAAATTTTCTTGGTTTTATTTATTTAATCCTTTCAATATTTCTATGTCAAATGCCTCAGGTAAATACAATTTTAAAACAATACTAGTTATTCAGTTATCAAGGTTCGTTTTGTTACAGTAGGTCCATATATCATGGTGCAATTATAATTTTTTTATGGACTTCTTTCGTATCCCTCAGGTCAAAGTTCATTGCAGGTCTTGAGCCATATTGAAATATGACATATAACTTTTCTCTACGTTATGGTATTTGGTTGGTGCGGAAGCTTTTTCTGAACATAACTCTGCAATATTTTTCAGATCTGAAAGAAAATAAGAAAGATTCAGCATAAATTTGGGCATAAAGCAAACATGTTTATTTCATGAATAAAAACAAAAAATCAGTGAAAAAACCAAGATTCATTACTGACATATTTAGAGCCTTAGTTTACTCTTTGCACCTCACTAATGCCTTCTAAAATTATCATTAATATTTATACTTTTAAAAAAATCTTATAACAGACAAATAAAAGTGACTTTTTATATTTTTTAGGCTGAAATATTGCAAATTTTGAAAATTATTATCCGTCATTTTAAAAGTTTCAGCTTGAAATTCTCACATGCTCACAAAAAAGTTTAATATATTTTAACTAATAGCTAGATTGTGTAAAGAAGAATCTAAAATGGGCTCAACTGTCAAAATCTGCCCAGTATTAACAATTTTACAGCTATTTAAAAATTTGCAGTTTCCATGTCTGAGAAATGTAAACATCTTGAAGGCGAACAAATTATGACGTTATATGAATTATGATGTCATGACTTTATGACGTCACCAAGTATTGTAAAACACAATTAGTCCTATCCTTAACATTTCAACGATAAAGATTACAGAAAAAAATATTAATCAACAAGTAGTAACCAAGGATTTGCATTGGGGAAAAATGCATAGCAACCAAGGAGAATGAATTTTTTTCCATTACACAATCACATGTGCACTTTTAAATAATTCATCAGTATGTGTATAAGTCTATAAGCTTATAAATTTACAGGAACAATAGGACAGTCAATTTTGCTGCCTGATATTAAAAGTTTAAAAACCAAATAAATTCAGTAATACATGTACAAATGTACATGCAAGTTACATGCTGTCATAATGAGTTAGCCCCCTTTACAATTGACAAACTGCAAATTCTAAATCACAAGAATTTATTCAACCTGTTACTGGTAAATGTTGGTTTAAAAATTCTTGTTCAAAGGGATTTGTGGATGATATAGGTCTCTTTGCATCTATTTCCATTAAATACATTCATCTATTGTTACAAGTATTTAGCTGTGGTTTTCAATGCAACCACCTGTTCAAGTTTACAATTGTCCGACCTTGTTACATGACATGTAAGTAGTCTCGCCAAAATTGATACATCTAAATAAAAAGCATGTGTTTCCTGCTTATATTGAGAATTTTTCTTCATACAATAACTGACCTGTAATATATTATTAATAGCAACGCAAAATCACTGTGTATTTATTCACACAAACACATGTGTTTCAATGTTTACATCATACATATTACAACTTCCGGTTTGTAAAAAAAAAAGGGGGGGGTTTGGGTTTCTAGAAATTTAAGGAATAACAATTTTTTTGAAAAATTTTAGTAAAAAGAACAATATTTTTTTTCATTTTACTTTATCATATATGTAAAAAATGATTGCGCAAGATTTACATTACATATGGATTGTTCAAATTTAGAAAACCCCATTTTCACCCCTTTTGCATTCTTCTTTAAAGCATTACATTAAAGTTTTGGACCGTATGCAAATATTTTATACTTTTTGTATTAAATACATACTTAAGGAATTATACTAACCCTAGTTTCTCTATCAGTTGTTTACAGGGGGGATCAGCATCACAAAATATTCCTTTACACACGTTTGAAATCATGACGTCAAATTGGGACAAGCCGCGCAATTGTTTTCCTGTTACAGAAATCATGAAATAATAGGCTGCCATTAAGTCTGTACGTTTCGTGGGAGATGGCTCAAAACGATCGCCATACACTTGCACATATCCAGTTAAATTTTCGGGGTGTGAAGTCAGTCTACTTTTTCCGTAATTTGAGAAATCACGAGCCATGGTAAAAAAGTCTCCTTCCGCAAAGTAAAATGCACTCCATGTAGAATTAAAATTTTCTTGGTTTTATTTATTTAATCCTTTCAATATTTCTATGTCAAATGCCTCAGGTAAATACAATTTTAAAACAATACTAGTTATTCAGTTATCAAGGTTCGTTTTGTTACAGTAGGTCCATATATCATGGTGCAATTATAATTTTTTTATGGACTTCTTTCGTATCCCTCAGGTCAAAGTTCATTGCAGGTCTTGAGCCATATACAGTTGTCGAGGTTGCAGTGGCCTTCAAAAATAATTATATACCAGGAGTTATTATAGAGCAAATAATTATCTTCCGACTAACAAATTACATACAAATTCAGAATTAGGGGGTCAAATGTATATTTTGTAAAATGATAAAATAATGCTTGAAATTGGGGATTGAATCTTTTTTAAACACAGTAGATGCAAGATATTTCAGTTGTTTGTTAGCTTTAAAAAATTAAATCAAGAGATTAGTACAGTTTCTAATATCATATATGTTTGTATGAAAAAATCTTTTTTTGTGTTCTATGCAGTTATATGAGAATATGATAGCCAAAACACAATATATTTTTGACAGGTCACTCCACTAACAGCTTTAAAGTTTGCTGAGCTTGTAGTCAAGGCTGGATTCCCACCAGGTGTGATAAATATCCTGCCTGGACCAGGGTCATCCATCGGTCAGGCTCTGTCAGAACACCCTGATGTCAGAAAGCTAGGATTCACAGGATCTACACCTATTGGTAAAACTATCATGGAAAGGTAAGTAATGAAAGAATCTATATTTTAGTAGCTTTATTGAATTTCATGTTTTAATGCAGGAAATTTGATGTATTTTTAAAAAATTTCCCATGCAGTTTACTTTTTCACAGTAACTTGAAGTTTTGAATGTGATATTTTTGTATATTTTCAATATTGATTGTAAAATTTGATTTTCATCGGTCAATTTCGATACTGGTGTCATTCATTTTTAAGATAAACAGTATAAGCATAGGAATTCACGAGCTGTGAAAATAATGCTCTTAATACAGGCTAAAATTACAACCTGTTTTATCAAATTCTTCAGAATTTATGGAATTCTAAGTATTAGAAAATTGTTTTTACGGAATTCATTGGTGTGTTTACTCAACCAATTCACTCACAAACTTAAAATGAAGTCAATTGGGGTGCTTTCCATTATGTGGTACGTTCCAATTGAACCAAAGATTTGTGTTCCATTATTGGTCCGTACCACAGTGGTTCTTTAGAAATGACGAACCAGACGAATCGGAAGAAGAATTAGTGCACGTACCGCATAATGGAAAGCACCCCAGGTCTTCATTCAGCTTGTGGATGAGTTGGTTTTGTTTACACACCAATAAATTTCTTAAGAACAACTTTTATTACTATATGAAGATTTTTTTTGGTAACATACATGTATCTGGAAAATGAAGATACAGAATGATAGTCCATCCAGTTCTTGTTGACATGTAACTACATGTATATATCTTGTATTGTAGCTGTGCCAAGGTAAACCTAAAGAAAGTCTCACTAGAACTGGGTGGTAAATCTCCATTGATTATTTTTGGTGACTGTGATATGGACAAAGCTGTCAGAATGGTAAAGACTTGTATTAATTGTAGTAGACATATATACAAAATAGAAATTTAGATTGAAAAAATGAAAGAATTTGCAGGGATTTCAGAAAGGCAAATAGAATTTAATCAGCTTTACACATAAAGCGACTTTTTTCAAAGTTGCTTGAATTAATTAGTACAACATTTTGTAAATGAAAATCTGAATAATTAGTACAGAAAAATGAAGTTTTCATATGTTTTTTTTATTTTTACTACCTGTACTTTATCTAATACTTTCTTTTTGGACAAAAATTGAAATCGTCCGGACTTTCTTATATATTATTTATTGTATATTTATCAATTTTCTTTGGGATTTATCATGCTGGTTTATCATATGCTGGTTTATCATGCTGGTTTATCATATGCTGGTTTATCATGCTGGTTTATCAAGTCTATCCTGCTGTGTTATCATGCTGGTTTAGTAAAAATTTCTCAAATCTATGGAATTTATTAGTTTTTGAATTTTCTACTTCATAAAAAAAGTGGATGATAAAATTAAAAATTCCACTCAATATATGTATTTTGTAATAAAAACATAATATTGGGGTAGGACAGGATAAAGCTACATTATACAGTATTATTAGAAATTATTGCAATCATAAAGCTTGATACAGAAATTTTTTAATTCATTCTAGGGAATGAGTTCTGTATTTTTCAACAAGGGAGAGAACTGTATAGCAGCAGGAAGATTGTTTGTTGAAGATTGTATACACGATGAATTTGTGAATCGAGTTGTAAGTTTTTATACCTGCTGTTATCTGTGGCAACTGACTATATATAATGAATATAAAATGTGTTTCAGTATGGACAATAAAAAATAAAAATGTTGTATATTAAATAAACAAAAAAAAAAAGCCAATGAACTGTTGAATGGGTTAAAGTAAATTTTTACTGTTAACATAATATCAAAAGCAAAGAAAATAAAATCCTTTAAATTTTTAATATCTAAAATGGTTTTTGACCTTGAACATTTCATTTTTTTTAGCAGCTTCTGAATATGTTGTAAAAAATGTTTAGAAAACATTGAAGTGAAAATGGCCACATCAAATGATTTTAAATCATCAAACAAAGAAATGTATAAATGATGTTTACATTAATTAAAATTTCAAATGTATCATAAATAGTATTTTTTGTTGAAGTTCATGAGTGCAAGAAATTGTCAACTAGTTAATTTGTCTTTATTACCATTTCAGGTAGGAGAAATAAAGAAAATGAAAATTGGAAACCCGCTGGACAGGTCAGTGGACCATGGACCACAAAACCATAGAGCTCATTTAGAGAAATTGTTGGAATACTGTGATATAGGTGTAAAAGAAGGGGCCAAGCTTGTGTATGGTGGTAAACAGTGTGATATGAAAGGTAATTTACATCTAGTTTTATAGAAAAAATAAAATTCCTGGAAAAATGTGTTGATGTGATTGTGACTTCTTCTAATGTTTCATGACAGAACTAACATTGAAAAGCATGCAGATTCACATTGTAGAGCAAAAATAATAAAAATTGGTATAAGGTTTATATACAAGAGAATCTAACCTATGGAATAATACATTGATTCAAAATAAATGGTGTGTTTATGGTTTCATTAAAATAAAATGTAGGGCACCTGACAGTGAGGACGTTGTAGGGCTGACGACAACCAATGCTTTTTATATCTTGATAAAATTTTACTTTTTTTTCATAAATAAAATGTTTTATGGTCACATCCAAAAATATGTGTGTGTTAGGCCTGACTCAATAAGCAAGTTGTTATATGGCTTTTAATTTCTGTTATTCATTGTTGAATAGAAATGAAAATTAAATATTTTCTGCAATAAAATTAAGGATTGAATATTTTCATGTGTTATAATTAGAAAAACATAATTTTTCTCTGTTTTTATTTCTCCTTAACATTGTAGGGTTGTTTATGGAACCAACAGTGTTTACAGATGTCACAGATGACATGTATATTGCCGAGGAAGAATCGTTTGGACCAGTCATGATTATCTCAAGATTCCAAGATGGGTAAGTCTGTCTATTGTGTGAACATACATGTTTGGAAATTCTTGTGAAGTTTATTATTTCTATAAATTTCTCTTATATGAGAGTCAGAAATATGCAATAAAAAAACTATATTGATACCAAAGGAACTAAGAGAGGTTACTAGATATCAGCCCTTCGCTGTAACTTCTATGACAGTCTGCACTAACTTAAAAAAAACAACAATAAGCTTTGGTTTAAAATGATGAATGCATTCGAACTTATGTTTTAAAATGTAAAAAACTATTAACAGTGATAAAAATTTTCTTTTTTCAGTGATGTAGATGGTGTCCTCAAAAGTGCTAATGACACAGAATATGGCCTTGCCTCCGGTGTATTCACGAAAGATGTGAACAAAGCTATGTATGTGGCAGACAATTTAGATGCTGGAACTGTCTTTGTTAATACATACAACAAAACTGATGTAGCGGCTCCGTTTGGTGGATTTAAACAGTCTGGATTTGGCAAAGATCTGGGTAAGTTCATTTTGCATTTATCGGCAAGAAAAAATACCTGCAAAGCTGAAGACGAGTGACGTATTCAAAGTTAACAGAGGACAGTGACATCAAAGGCTTGTTGCATAGTGGTGTGCTTTTTACTATCTTTAAGATAGTGAAGTATAGTATTTTAGTGATAATGCATTGTGTTGTACAGCTGAATGGGAAATAGTAAACAGCATGTGATAATAAAAACCTTTTATGGTAAATGCTGATCTCAACCAAACTAATTTCAGCATGCGGATTGACAATTTGCAGCTATTTCCTTCTTGATAATATATACATGACGGTAAATGAATTACACAGAGGTATTGGTTTAATTTAAACTGTTCATGTCTGTCTGTCCCCTGTAAATGAAGAAAAAAAAATCATTAAAGACTTGTACTTTGCATAGAACATATTTTGTAAAATTTCAGATTAAAACCATTTATAGTTCAACCTTGATTACTCCACTAACTTGAAAATCAGGGGTATTTTGAAAGATATCATGCACAGGAACATCCATTCGTTACAACATCAGTTACTGGAACTAAATAAAGCAAAAAGTGTTTTATTGGTCCCTTGGGTGAGCGAAGTATAAGTCAAAATATATGTTTTGGAACATAGTTTTGTAGGGTTAATATCAGTGTTTGTATTAGTTTAATACAAAACTAATGGTGTTCTGTTATATAGACTCGAGATTTGAAGAATAGATACTACTGACTTTTCATTGTTTATGTAAATAGTATTTCTTTACTGTGCTTTAGTTTTCATGCTGTTTTGTTCAAATTCTCTTCTTTTTACCGTGTTTTTTTTTTATTATTGTTTTGGTTATGCATTTGTAATATTTGATCTCTGTATTGCTATTCTGACAAATTTTCATTATCCTTGGATTACCTTCTGATCTACTTTTCTTTTATCTTCCATATTCTTTTGTTAATATTTGAATTTACAAAGAGGATTTTCATACAGATTTAATACTGTAAAAATAGAAAATTACATTTAGGAGATATTTTCCCTAAAGTCTTTTATGCCAGGTAATGTACTTGCCTGTACACATGTATATTTTACTAAAGTAAAATTGGTGTTGTTACAGTATACTTCAAAATTAGACACAAAAAATAGATGCCAATGTGATGAAAATTTGAGATTTTTGCTGAAAGCAGTTCTGTTATTAAACTAAATATGAGATATATGTACATTGTTGGAGAATATACAATTAATTTGTATGAGACTTAAAAACCGGTAGAAATGTGAGGTTTATTGATAAATTGTTTCCCTTTAATCGGGAAAAGTAATCAAAATGGCACATTTCTAGCCTATTTTTGGCATGTAAACCAGGGATAAATAGAACAAAATACAAAATTTAGAGTGAATAGAAGGGTACCAGGAGAAGATATTATGGCACTAGAGGAATATTGAAAAAATATTTGAATTTGACTCCCTTTGTTTGGCTAATAAATATGCCAGATGGAGGATAAATCATATAAGATGGGTTAGTTTCTAATCAACACCACAAATTTACAATTGTTTCATAGTTCTCTCTTCACCTTTCCATATATGACAATAGCTAGATTTTAGTTTCCCTTTAAAAACTTTGTTAATGTGGATAATTTAATTATGTTTAAAAGGACTATTATTTTGGTCAACTTGAATTTAGTATGCTTCACCCAAATAAATTAAAAATCTGGAAGAATAATTTGGAACTACTAAATACAAGTAAATTTGAAATTTAAGTGTTTAACATTTATCATTACAGTTTACACTTCTTTTTGAAAAAAAATGGACAAAATCCTAAAGTTAAATTGTCTTTCTTTGACTTGGTATTCAATGGATTTTTCAAATCACTTAAAAGGATATAATACAGGTTGTTTCCACATGGTAGAAGATTTTGTTTCCAAATGGCAGCAGATTTTGTTTCCACTTGGCAGCAGATTTTGTTTCCACATGGTAGCAGATTTTATTTCCACATGTTAGCAGATTTTGTTTCCACATGGCAGCAGATTTTGTTTCCACATGGTAGCAGATTTTGTTTCCACATGTTTCCACATGGTAGCAGATTTTGTTTCCACATGGTAGCAGATTTTGTTTCCACATGTTATTAATGATTAGGTACCAGAATAACATGTGTAACAGATAGTTTGTTCTGTGATAAACTCATTAAAATATTTTGTATCTGAGGCATTGTCGTGATTATAGAGTCCAAAGAAAAATAAAATGCTTGATTATCCATGTATTTTGAAAATATAGTTTGGAAGGGAGAATTTTTGTCTGCTTTGGTCACATTGAGTGGAAGGTTACTTTAAATTGGACAAAATCCTTGAAATTTAATGAAGGTTTCCCCTTATTAATACCTATGAATTTGGTCACAAGCATCTTTGGGGTATCTACTTTAAAACTTGTGTCAATTATGGTACTGTTTATACTCGCCTATTAGAAGAATATTTGGTACGAAATTTCAATTTTCTCAAAAGGGGGTCGTCTTATAGGACAGGGCACTCGCCAAGGAGAAGAAATCTCAGGGTATCTAAACAGTTACATAGGTAAATTAAAAAATTTAAAGATATGCTGCACTTTCTATAATTTTTTGTTGCCTTAGGTTAAAGTTGTATGACAATTCCATACAGGAGTTATTGTCCTTGAAAGGTTAAATTTGATGATTTTTCGTTGTTTTTGGCTTCTGTCATGAAAACTATAAAAGATAGAAAGAAACTGTCAATTGATGAAATGATCCTTATGTTCGTCCGTCACAGTTATTTGTCAGTGCAACTCTGAAACAGCTGATTGGATTTCGATAAAATTTTGTATGACTGTTAGTCACTTGATCCTATCGCACCACCATTTTGATTTGACAAATTTTATGGGAGTTATGGTACTTTAACTTTTTTCTGCATTCAACACTATAGGAACACTTTGTCAGCGCAATCTCTTTGAAACTGCTGATTGGATTTTGTTATAATTTTGTAGGACTATGTACTTGATCCTATCACACCACAATTTTGATTCGACAAATTTTATGGGAGTTATGGGACTTTTTTGTTTGTGCATGTGACACTGCAGGAACTCTTTGTGGATGCAAATTTTATTTGTATTGTACTGCAATCTTTTTAATTATATGTTGACATCCATACTTTGCCACCATTTCAATAATACAAATTTTGTATATCTTGTAGGGCTTCGAATTTTCTCTGCGGCAGGGGACATATCTAGCAATCTTGTCATGATGTTGTACTGTGTGTAAATCTTTCATCTAAGTCACACATCAGCTTCCTTTTTATCGGACATCTGTCTCGGAAATATAGTGTTATGTGTTACAGGGTCATCCATGTCCTATGGACACAATCCGTCTAGTTTTACCATAAAATCTGGTCCTGCTTTTTTATTTCAAATTTGATTCTCAAAAACCCCCAATAAAAATCAAATGGTTGCTATGGCACAGTTAGACATGAATAATCCTAAATATGTTTGTTTGTTTAGTTGGGGTTTTCAGCACGTTTGGCTATTTTGCCGAGGCCAATTTTTATTGTTGGAGGAAGCCGGAGTACCCGGAGAGATCCACCACCCTTCGGTAAAAAAATTGGCAATCCTTGTCAATTAAGATTAGTCGAACACACCATGCCACAGGTAAGATTCAACTCACAACCTCAGTGTTGACAGGCTAGTGATCAATAGTAGTCATGATGAATTACCTGGACACTGTGGCCCCTCCTAAATATGCATTCACCTTGACAAATGGATTCTTCTGGTTTCCAGGTGAGGTATACATGTTCTTAAGAGTCATTAGTTTCCTATGAAGGTTGGGTCACATCATAGAGAAACTTGGTACACATGTACATCATGATATGAACTAGCTGATAGCCTACACATTTTCAATATTAAAAAAAAATAGATGTGATTTTTCCCCATTTTGTTTTATACAAGACACCTTCTGTTAATCACAGGGAAGATAATTCTTAGTTAACAACTAAACTCTATGACAAACGCGGCAACTTTGATTTTCCCATTGTCAACTTCCCATTTCTGTGTAGTAATATTCCGGCTGCTCCAGCTTATGGAGTATTTATCTCCCAACTCGTACGTTTTGCTAGAATTTGCAGGCATTATGCTGATTTTCTGGATAGGGCTCAGCATCTTACACAAAAGCTATTAGGTCAGGGTTATGTTGCCCATAGATTGAGGTTGTTGCTTCGAAAATTCTATGGTCATCACCATGATCTGATTGACCGCTATGAAGTTTCAGTTTCCAATAAAAGATCTCCATCTGTCATAGAAGTTCTTCCTCCTTCAGCAGACAGGAACTTCTCACCCTTTTGGACCCCTTGAGTTCACCCCTGAGTTTTGGTGGGGTTCATGCTGCTTGTTTCAGTGTGTACTTCATGGTGTTTTGTGTTGTTTGTTACTTTGTCCTTTGTCGTGGTTTTGATGTTCCTGGTTTTTTTTTGTCCACGGACTTCCACTGTTTGGTATTCATACTTTTTCTTATATATCATATGGTAGATAATTCTAATTTCCACGAAAAGGGAATAGATAGTATAATACTTTTATGTGTTATTCATTTAAATGACTAATCAATTTCAACCAACTATTTTGAAGGTACAACATTAGTTTTCTGCTGACACATGTTCTTGTTTAGTCATTATTCAATCTTTCAACCTCAAAATTGGTATGACATAAGGTTTTAGGTACATGTATTAATTATTTTATGTAATTGTCATTAACAGCTGTTTGATAATCTATGTTGTCACTGGAATATTATGTTTCATTTTGTTGCTTTGTGTATTTTGATCAAAGATAAAACATTTCTATGGTGACATATTTTAACATATTTTTGTTTTTTTTTATAAATGTATTTGTCACTATAAATGGAAAGTAATAGATTTTATCTGTATGATTTTTTAAAAAAAAATAATTACAAAAGGAAAAAATTTAAATAAAATTTTGTAAAACGCAACAATTATGATATATAAATCCTGAAATGGTTTCTGTGGAATATGTTTCAGCAAAATCATTTGAAATTTTAACACAAGTACAGAAGAAGTCTGAATTTTACATGTTTTACATTTTCAAATGAGTTATGGCTCTTAATAACAATAAAAATTTCATAACGACATGAGACTGATTCTTAAAAAGTTTTAAAAATGTAAAGTACCAGCAGAAAATAATTGACAAGGCATATTGCATTTCATTTGTTTATTTGTTCATTCCGCTGTCTTGGTAACATGATGTGTAATTGTCCAGATCTGAGAACATAAAAAAAATAATTTAGGGATAATATTTTATCAATATAATAAACCTGAGTACGACGCAAGGTCCATGTAGAAATTTAAGCAACGTTGTCTTACATTATAGGCTTGTATGAATTGGGTCCATTCAGCTCTAACATAAGTTGATAGATGAGGCGATTAGAAAAATGCCTTTTTTCACCACAAACTTTAGAAGTTTCTTAGAGGCCTTGTTATATCCTGAGGTGATCTTTTGCTTAACATTAATTATGGTCAATTTGGCATCAGAATTTGCAGTAATACTTTTTGAACCAATTTTCTGATATAAAATGACAAATAAGTACCAATAATAGGCTTGAATGGGTCCATTCAGCTCTAAGACAAGTTTAATGGATAAGGGGATTGGAAATGTATTGCAACTGTGCCTTTTTTTCACCAAAAGAAGTATCTTCAAGTCCTGGTTCTGACCTTTTGCTTAACATTTATGGTCAATTTGGCATCAGAATCTGCAGTTATACTTTTTGGACCAATTTTTTTATATAAAATTCTGGTTATTGATTTTGTGATTTATGGTGGGTTAGGGTTTTAAACATTGATGAAGGAAAGGCTTGTTTGAAATTGGACAGCCATTTTCTTGGTGGATTGTTGTTTAAGATTTATATATATTTGGTTTTGATCAAGACGACATTTGTTAAAATTTTCATGTTGGAAAATCCTATTTGATGTTAATGAAACATCTTCTCATTTTCTATTTATAATCCTTCATAAGATTTTCATTCCAATATATATTAAATATTTGCTTAATTTCTCTGCATTAATGAAAACCATAAAAATACATTGTAATAGCAGACAGAATATGCTAATATAATTTAATCTGGGTGAAATTAGAGGTTATATAATTTAAAAAGGTTAAAAGAACTTTTCAAAATGTAATAATAACTTCATTTGTTGTCTTAATTTCATTTATAAAGATTTCATATCAAAACAGTTACATGTAAACTGCTGAAAGCTTTAAAACTTTAGCCATCATCAAAAATTGCATCACAGTATGATTAAATACCCGAAACGTCAATTGCTATTTCACTAAATACTGAAAATGTCAAGTCTTATTGTTCTCCTGCAGTAAAAAGCAGCAAGAAAATAATCAGACATCATTACATGGCAGCCATTATCTTGAAACATAAATTGCTTGATTTTTTAGGAAGTTCTGCAGACGTTTTTTGTTCTCTTCTTTTGGCGTAATATCTGCCAATTGATATGTATTAATTTATCAAATGGGTCATATTGTTAAATAAATGGAGTCTTATTGTACACGGAAGTGCAATGATTTGATGAATGGCAGCTTCATGTCTAATATCGAATCCGTCAGAAATTATTAAATTCATAGTGTGTTGTTGTAATTAGGGTAATTTAGAACATCGGTGAAATGAGAGTGGTTAAATATTTCTACCAAAAAAAGAGTAAAAATATATGTAAGAAGGATTTATTTTTTTTTGTTTGAATTTTATTTATGGAGGTAAGAATGTGACCAGCAATTTTGAAAACCATCGTACCTGTTACTCAAAATCAGATTCAGTTCACAGTTCCTTCATTGATGGAGTTTGTTAAAGACGAACACTATGATAGTTTAAATGACTTAAAAGACAAGGTGAGGAAAGTCCAAAAGGCAAGAGGCAAAACAGAGATTGGAAAGGACGAGAAAAGATAAAGAACAAACACACAACACAAAAACCAAACAAACTAGGAGCAATATGGTCCCACCAAACAATCTGGGGGTGAACCAGATGTATAAACAGTTACTATCTCTGCTAAGTCCAGAAATGGAAAAGATTAGATTTAATCCGTGATCTTGACATTCCATAATGATCTAAAAATTTTTTTTTTCTCACTGAGAATCAGATTACCGGTAACTAAAATAAATTGCGGTTTAATATTTCATTTGTAGGAGCCTCCCAAACATCATTAATAATCACTAGCATGTCAACGCTGGGGTTGTGAGTTCTAATCTCCCCTGTGGCAGGGTGTGTTTGACTCAGATCTTAATTGACAAGGATTGAAAACAGGCTGCCGTGATATAGCCAAATGTGCTGAAAAAGGCATTAAACCCCAACTAAACCTAAACCAAACCAAACATCATGCTTGACCATATAATCTTGTTTAATTTGTAGTTTGTTTATACATGTATGTCTATAGATGATGACTGTTTAAAGTCATATCTTCATTTCTCTGATAATACATGGAAATGTAAGCCAGGTGGGCAATTGCCATCTCTTTTCATCTTGTCCTTCCTCATCATGTGTTTTAAAGTCAGCTTTAATGGACCAAAATTACCAGTAAAAGAAAAATAAGCAAATAAACTTGTAAAAGTTATCTTCATACCAATGCGTGGGAACAAATTTTGATAGAATGGAAGGTGCTTTGGGTGTTTCTTTCTATCCCAGGGTCACGACCAATGCCATAGTTGGGTAGTTCTTTCTGTCCCAGCATCAGGACCAATACAGTAGTTGGATGGTTCTTTCTGTCCCAGGGTCAGGACCAATGCCATTGTTGAGTAGTTCTTTCTGTCCCAGGGTCAGGACCAATGCCACAGTTGGATGGTTCTTTCTGTCCCAGGGTCAGGACTAATGCCATAGTTGGGTAGTTCTTTCTTTCCCAGGGCCAGGGACAATGCCATAGTTGGATGTTTCTGTCTGTCCCAGGGTCAGGACCAATGCCATAGTTGAGTGGTTCTTTCTGTCCCAGGGTCAGGACCAATGCCATAGTTGGATGGTTCTTTCTGTCCCAGGGTCAGGACCAATGCCATAGTTGAGGGTTTCTTTCTGTCCCAGGGTCAGGACCAATGCCCTAGTTGGGTAGTTCTTTCTGTCCCAGAGTTAGGACCAATGTCATAGTTGGATGGTTCTTTCTGTCCCAGGGTCAGGACCAATACCATATTTGGATGTTTCTTTCTGTCTCAGGGTCAGGACCAATGCCATAGTTTTGTAGTTCTTTCTGTCCCAGGGTCAGGACCAATGCCATAGTTGGGTGGTTCTTTCTGTCCCAGGGTCAGGACCAATGCCATAGTTGAGTGGTTTTTTTTTGTCCCAGGGTCAGGACCAATGCCATAGTTGAGTGGTTCTTTCTGTCCCATGGTCAGGACCAATGCCATAGTTGAGTGGTTCTTTCTGTCACGGGGTCAGGACCAATGCCATAGTTGGGTAGTTCTTTCTGTCCCAGGGTCAGGACCAATGCCATAGTTGAGTGGTTCTTTCTGTCCCAGGGTCAGGACCAATGCCATAGCTGGATGTTTCTTTCTGTCCCAGGGTCAGGACCAATGCCATAGTTGGATAGTTCTTTCTGTCCCAGGGTCAGGACCAATGCCATAGTTGATGGCTCTTTCTGTCCCAGGGTCAGTACCAATGCCATAGTTGGATGGTTCTTTCTGTCCCAGGGTCAGGACCAATGCCATAGTTGGATGTTTCTTTCTGTCCCAGGTCAGGACTAATGCCATAGTTTTGTAGTTCTTTCTGTCCCAGGGTCAGGATCACTGCCATAATTTGATGTTTCTTTCTGTCCCAGGGTCAGGACCAATGCCATAGTTAAGTGGTTCTCTCTGTCCCAGGGTCAGGACCAATGCCATAGTTGGGTAGTTCTTTCTGTCCCAGGTTCAGGACCAATGCCATAGTTTTGTAGTTCTTTCTGTCCCAGGGTCAGGACCAATGCCATAGTTGGATGTTTCTTTCTGTCCCAGGGTCAGGACCAATGCCATAGTTGAGTGGTTCTTTCTGTCCCAGGGTCAGGACCAATGCCATAGTTGAGTGGTTCTTTCTGTCCCAGGGTCAGGACCAACCAATGCTGTAGTTGAGTGGTTCTTTCTGTCCCAGGGTCAGGACCAATGCCATAGTTGGGTAGTTCTTTCTGTCCCAGGGTCAGGACCAATGCCATAGTTGGATGTTTCTTTCTGACCCAGGGTCAGGACCAATGCCATAGTTGGATGTTTCTTTCTGTCCCAGGGTCAGGACCAATGCCATAGTTGGATGTTTCTTTCTGTCCCAGGGTCAGGACCAATGCCATAGTTGAGTGGTTCTTTCTGTCCCAGGGTCAGGACCAATGCCATAGTTGGATGTTTCTTTCTGTCCCAGGGTCAGGACCAATGCCATAGTTGGATAGTTCTTTCTGTCCCAGGGTCAGGACCAATGCCATAGTTGATGGCTCTTTCTGTCCCAGGGTCAGTACCAATGCCATAGTTGGATGGTTCTTTCTGTCCCAGGGTCAGGACCAATGCCATAGTTGAGTGGGTCTTTCTGTCCCAGGGTCAGGACCAATGCCATAGTTTTGTAGTTCTTTCTGTCCCAGGGTCAGGACCAATGCCATAGTTGGATGTTTCTTTCTGTCCCAGGTCAGGACCAATGCCATAGTTTTGTAGTTCTTTCTGTCCCAGGGTCAGGATCACTGCCATAATTTGATGTTTCTTTCTGTCCCAGGGTCAGGACCAATGCCATAGTTGAGTGGTTCTCTCTGTCCCAGGGTCAGGACCAATGCCATAGTTGGGTAGTTCTTTCTGTCCCAGGTTCAGGACCAATGCCATAGTTTTGTAGTTCTTTCTGTCCCAGGGTCAGGACCAATGCCATAGTTGGATGTTTCTTTCTGTCCCAGGGTCAGGACCAATGCCATAGTTGAGTGGTTCTTTCTGTCCCAGGGTCAGGACCAATGCCATAGTTGAGTGGTTCTTTCTGTCCCAGGGTCAGGACCAACCAATGCTGTAGTTGAGTGGTTCTTTCTGTCCCAGGGTCAGGACCAATGCCATAGTTGGGTAGTTCTTTCTGTCCCAGGGTCAGGACCAATGCCATAGTTGGATGTTTCTTTCTGACCCAGGGTCAAGACCAATGCCATAGTTGGATGTTTCTTTCTGTCCCAGGGTCAGGACCAATGCCATAGTTGGATGTTTCTTTCTGTCCCAGGGTCAGGACCAATGCCATAGTTGAGTGGTTCTTTCTGTCCCAGGGTCAGGACCAATGCCATAGTTGGATGTTTCTGTCTGTCCCAGGGTGAGGACCAATGCCATAGTTGAGTGGTTCTTTCTGTCCCAGGGTCAGGACTAATGCCATAGTTGGGTGGTTCTCTCTGTCCCAGGGTCAGGACCAATGCCATAGTTTTGTAGTTCTTTCTGTCCCAGGGTCAGTACCAATGCCATAGTTGGATGGTTCTTTCTGTCCCAGGGTCAGGACCAATGCCATAGTTGAGTGGGTCTTTCTGTCCCAGGGTCAGGACCAATGCCATAGTTTTGTAGTTCTTTCTGTCCCAGGGTCAGGACCAATGCCATAGTTGGATGTTTCTTTCTGTCCCAGGTCAGGACCAATGCCATAGTTTTGTAGTTCTTTCTGTCCCAGGGTCAGGATCACTGCCATAATTTGATGTTTCTTTCTGTCCCAGGGTCAGGACCAATGCCATAGTTGAGTGGTTCTCTCTGTCCCAGGGTCAGGACCAATGCCATAGTTGGGTAGTTCTTTCTGTCCCAGGTTCAGGACCAATGCCATAGTTTTGTAGTTCTTTCTGTCCCAGGGTCAGGACCAATGCCATAGTTGGATGTTTCTTTCTGTCCCAGGGTCAGGACCAATGCCATAGTTGAGTGGTTCTTTCTGTCCCAGGGTCAGGACCAATGCCATAGTTGAGTGGTTCTTTCTGTCCCAGGGTCAGGACCAACCAATGCTGTAGTTGAGTGGTTCTTTCTGTCCCAGGGTCAGGACCAATGCCATAGTTGGGTAGTTCTTTCTGTCCCAGGGTCAGGACCAATGCCATAGTTGGATGTTTCTTTCTGACCCAGGGTCAAGACCAATGCCATAGTTGGATGTTTCTTTCTGTCCCAGGGTCAGGACCAATGCCATAGTTGGATGTTTCTTTCTGTCCCAGGGTCAGGACCAATGCCATAGTTGAGTGGTTCTTTCTGTCCCAGGGTCAGGACCAATGCCATAGTTGGATGTTTCTGTCTGTCCCAGGGTGAGGACCAATGCCATAGTTGAGTGGTTCTTTCTGTCCCAGGGTCAGGACTAATGCCATAGTTGGGTGGTTCTCTCTGTCCCAGGGTCAGGACCAATGCCATAGTTTTGTAGTTCTTTCTGTCCCAGGGTCAGGACCAATGCCATAGTTGGATGGTTCTCTCTGTCCCAGGGTCAGGACCAATGCCATAGTTTTGTAGTTCTTTCTGTCCCAAGGTCAGGACCAATGCCATAGTTGGATGGTTCTCTCTGTCCCAGGGTCAGGACCAATGCCATAGTTGAGTGGGTCTTTTTGTCCCAGGGTCAGGACCAATGCCATAGCAAAAAAAAAAGCTTGCAAAATATATTGTAATATCATCTCAAAAACCTCTGATTTAAAGCTTTTACATTATATATGGCTTTTAACATTTCCAGGAAATGAAATATTTATTTTTAAGTATTAAAAAAGTATAAAAATCACACTCAGTTATTTATTACTATGTCACCCAAGGTTTTACATTTTTATAGGAAGGGTTGGGCTTATATTTTCAGATCTTTTAAACTTACTTTCTTAAAGACTTCTAAATAAAGAAATGTTTTCTTCGTGAAAATATAATATAGTAAAATTCGTTTAAAGATTCCAGATTAGTAATAAAGACCCTTTAATTTGATTCATTCCTTTTTGTGTCAGAAAACAAGATATTAATTTTTTTGTGTGTTACCCACAGGACGAGTTGTCATGTCAAAACATTTATTTGAATGGATATGTCTGACTTAAGACTTGATTAAATAAAATGTATTAAACAAGTCCAAGGCGAATTGATGGTTATTCTGATACTGGTTTAAGGTTGGTACCATGAAAAACTATTCCCAGGATCTTATCATGTGGGTGGTTGGACTAAGTACTGTGTAAAACTATCCTCAGGATCTCAATATGTGGGTGCGTAGACTTTTCATTTAATTTGAAAATGAATGTTTTCAAACAATTTTCCTGAGAAAAATATATTGTTTTGAGTGGTTTCTGTCGCACGCTTTGAATTATTCAACAGATTTTTTTTCAAATTTGGACAAATTGTTTCTAGTGAGAAAATGAAGGCCAATTAAGTTTGATTTTGAAGATTGGTGTCATTCCAGAGTTATTTAAGTTGTTTGAGAAAAAAATGGAACTTTGTGTTAACTTGAGAAAAGGTCAACAGATTTTCAAATTTTGATGTGTTGTCTATAGTAACAAAATAGCAGTTTTAATGTGATTTCTCTCTAGAGTTATGTCCCTTTATTGAGAGATAAATGTTTTCATGTGGTAAAAGATCTTTTTTTCAAATTAGAATATGTTGTTAATATTGATGAAAGGAAGGCATAGTTCTTGTCTTCAATTTTAGATTACATTTTTTCCAAATTTGGAGATTGGTTTTGACTTAATTTTAGAACAAATATTCTGCTGAAATGAAGAGTTAAATTAGATTTGACCTGATAATTTCATGTAAAAATAGATTTTGAAACAGTATAAAAGCTTTTAATTAAATCCCTAAAGTGACTTTTAATGGAATAAAAATATAACTGCCATTAATCTAATCATGACTTAAAATATTCTGCAATGATATTAACAGTGACTAACCTAGTATTTAAATGTTTAATTGTATGAAGAGTTAAATTTAAAGCTGAAAGTTTTATCTGCTATTGTTTTGAATTAAGACAATGTGTTGTATTGACAAATGTAAACACTTATTAAATATTGAAAGTGTAGTTATTGCAACAGGGCATTAAACTTTTATAGCCCAAGTCCCATATGGGAAAAGCATTCATAAATATTATAGATTTTTGTTATAACGTTTTATTATCTTAATAAATATGATGATACATCTTTGTTATGAGATATTTTGTATATTGATTTAGTTGAGAAACTTTTGTGATCACCAGAATTTATTGCTGTCTTCCAGTTAGGTCACTTGAGAAATAAATATAATAGTTAACTTTCAAAAGATATAACTAGGTGTGATGTTTAATGTTTATTATGATTTCTGAGTTGTGAAATAACATTTGTTTTTATCACTTACAAAATATCCACAGGGAACTAGTTTCTGTTCCGGTGAAAACATGACATGCTAAAATGGTCTCTATTTCATTATCTGGTAATGGATTTTACGTTCTATGTAATTCTTGATGTTGACCTTGAGATTCATTGTTTGAAAATAATTCGACCTTGGAAAGAAACTTTGGTTGAAGAGAAATTATGTAAAAGTTATTAAAGCTTGTTGTTCAGCTTTGCACATCACTTAATGCAACAGAATCTCTGAAAATGAGATATGTTGCTTTTCCAGTGGAGAAAACAACAAATAAATATAGACTGTGATATAAATTTAATTTTAGTTACATGACTTTGACCTAATTTTCTTGGCTCAATAATTTTGTAAAGTTAAATAATTGTAGATAGGTGAACAGTATATGATGTACAAAATAATTGTTTAGGTGTTCTGTTTAGTCTATTAATTTATGGTTGTGAAAATGATACCTGCAAAAACTCATCTGAGTGACATACTAAAGTAATTAAGATTGTTATATTGAGCACATACAGTGCATGCTTTTGTCAGGATTTTGGTGACTCACATTTGAAATATTTTACTATTACATTATACAGCTGAATGGAAAGTAGTAAACAGTACATGCTAATGCAAACCTCAAAGAAAAACACCAATCTCCACCAATAAAATTTAACTGCGGCACATACATTGTTATTTTGCGGCTATTTCTTTCTCAATAATAGACTGCTTTGACCACATTGCATACAGCATGAAGTTACAATGTACTTTATATTTAATTCCTCTTACAAATACTTCAGTTATTATGACCACAGTTCAAGTAACAATAATTTTGAAGACACCCCGCTCCATTCCGCATAAAATTACATAGAAATTAGCCAAATGTATTACCTTCTTTGTTCTATTTATAGGTGAAGAGGCATTACATGAATACCTGAAAACAAAGGCTGTAACAATAGAATACGGACAGTAGACAGGTAACTAGATCTTCATTTGAATAAAAGTTTAAGGTGTTCATGTCTGGCATATGTTATCTGCCCTTGACCTCACGCCAACTAAACAAGAGGCATTTTTGTATTTTTAAAGACATTAAAAATTGGGTTCTTATGAAGTGATTCTTGGATTGAAATTTAGATTTTTTTTACACTTCACTGTGGAAGAAGGGATATGGTAAAGCACATGAAAATATTTAAGCAATGGAACAGCATCTTTATTGCTGTTTTTCATCTTAAAGTGACACCTTTAGAAAAATTTGCAACCAACTGTAAATCCAATATAACCCCAAGCAACAGCTGGAGCAGAAATGGATCATATCAAATCTGTGTTTTATTGAAGCACACAGCTGCAAGGTCAATAAACAAGTCATTAACATGGAAAGAAATCAAACAAATACTGTCATGATTTGCCTGACAATCTCACAGTGTCAAATATATATTACACACCCGTTTATTTCTCTAATTCATGACAATTTGTTATTGTCAAAATTTTACAATATGCAAAGTAATTTCAAAATTTAAGTTTTTGATAAAACATTATAATGAGAAGTTTTAACATTATTAGTTGTTATGCATGTGAAAGATATGCAGGCATAAGAGTAAATAACCACAAATTTGAAAAATACTTACATGTGTATTTAAAAGGAAAAAAAATTGTGATGATAAGTTCAAATAATTTGAATATTTTTTTCCGTCATTATGTACATATAAGTATAGTGGTATTTTGCATTACTGTTAAACAAATTTTCCAGTGGAAAAAAATACAGTTATTTATGCATTTTGGGGAGGGGGGAGGGGTGAAAAAACTTCAAGTTTACTGTCAATCAGATAGCTTCTTGTTTGGTTATGTATAGTAAAAACAGGATTTAGGTAAATCTACTTCACCTCTACTTTCCAATTTAACTAATATTAATGTATTACTTTCTTTTTCAGATTAAGAAATGAACATAAACATTAGTACGGTCTTTCATTATTATCACTGAACTGAGTAATATATCATTGTTGGAGTATTGTCGAGAATTGTTTGACGATAAACGGTCAAACGGATAAATTCATTTTCTTAAGGATGTTTTGTAGTTACTTAGCACTTCACAAGACACTCCTTTAACTACAGACAGGAAAAACAATAAATACATAAATTTAATAAGAAATATGTCTCGAGTGACATTCTGGACATTATCACTTTAGTAATCTATTGTATATTTCATCCTAATGGAATCGTCAATTTCTGACCCATTTCGGACAGATGGATATGATATATACAACAGGGGGAGGAAATTTATTATCTATTTGGTTAATGGTGTATATTTTTCTTCAAATTTTCTCTACAAATGATAGAAAAAAAAATGAATTTTGAATTTTTTAGTTTATTTAAAGATTTCTGTTAAGTCCAGATTAACATTGTAAAAGTTCAAGGTAAGGTTTTACATAAATATAAATTTATTGCAGACTAATAATTTTACAAGACAGATTTTTTTTTACAGAAAGTTTTAATCAAATTTATAAAATTTTAGTCAGAATTGATTTTTAGACATTCTTTACATTTGAAAATTTCTAGTATATCAAGTAGATTTTATTAGTTTTATGCTGATTGGAAAGAATTTAGTATTTTTACAAAGGAAATAGACTGTAGAAAATTAGAATATTTTTCACATTCATTTAAGAACAATGTCTCATTTCTATTGAATTTTTTTTAAAGTTTAGCTTGAGTATAATTCTGGTTCATTATACTGTGATTTAATAAATGTGTTTGGGTCAGCAGGACCAAAAACATGAGAAATGTTTATTTTTTAGTTAACAAGTTATATTCAGAGAGTATTATTCAACAAAGAGCTTAATAGTGCCTTTTATATGAGAAGTTCTAAATGGTGAGAAGAAAATTATGAAATTTTTTAGTAAAAGCCCAATGTTGTGTTGGATCGTTCATTATTTTTGTTTTTTTTTTGTGTTTCATGTCTATAATTTTACCAGGTCACATAATAAAAATTCATATTTGCTATCAGGGATGATTCCACTCATTTTAAAATGGGTCCCTTTAACACCAAATTGGGAATTATCTAACTGATTGGGAATTTTTCAAAAAACTTTTGCCAAAAAAAAATAACTTGAATATGACTTTCAGTAAATATCCGTCCTGTGAGATCATCATTACGAACTCACGTACTTATTGAGCATCAATCTGATCAGCTGCTAAAATAACACCAATCATAGTGACTTATGCTGTAATAACTACAGTTTTTTGGGATGCTATAACAGTGACCTTAAATAATATAATAGAATCATCCATGTGCCATAATGAACTATTTAACAAAAGAATCTTTTAAAGATATTACGGGGGTATCCCCAGTTCTGTATGATGATCCCTGTGCCATAATGAACTATTTAACAAAAGAATCTTTTAAAGATATTACGGGGGTATCCCCAGTCCTGTATGATGATCCACGTGCCATATTGAACTTGTTAACCAAAAGAATCTTTTAAGATATTATGGGGGTATCCCCAGTCCTGTAGGATGATAGAAACTCAAATACTTTCCCATAAAATTTCATGGTAGAAAATATTTAAATGTTTACATAAATGTGTTAAAACTATCCACCCAATATATAGCACTGGGTAGACTTTCATAATATCTTGAAAAAGTCCATTCTTTTGAATATGGATTTTAAGTTTTGATGTTCTTCATAGTTTTTTGTATAATAATATTATTCAATATTTATTTTATGAAAATTGGAGATAGTAGATCTTTTATAAATACAAACTGTTATGCTTGAGCGATTGGTTACAATTGTTGAAGGTTGTTTAATATGCAGTATGTATTTTATCAGAGATTGAAAGATTGAATGTAGCAGTTTTATAATGTAAAGATTTTACACTTAATTCAAAACTTGATTTATACAAATTCATTGAATTTAAAAAAGAGTCTTGACTGTTTACATTACTTTTATTTCTGAGATCACAATTATTCCAAGACAGATCAGAAATATAATTCATGTTGGTCAGTGGTCCAGAGAACAAAATATAGTCCATGTCTCACAAAAAAGGGTGATAGATGGGAGCTTTTGCTCCTTTGTTTTACACTAGAGGATACAAGTATAGGTAATAATCATTCAGTAATACCAATTTGATGCTTTACGTAATTATGCAAATTAGGTTCAAAACATTAAAAGTACATGTATAACAATAATAACAAAAGTTCTGGAGTGGAAATTCAAACTTGTCAGTTTTGCTCACTGTCCAAACTAATAAGGACACAAAAAACACATAAGTGGAGTATAGACTCAAACACTTAAATGTACCAAATGTTAAACAAAAAAAAAACTATAGGAAAACAGAGCTAAGTACGAAACTGTTGTATGATGGAGAAATTTTTTTTAGTATGAATGTTTAAATGTAAACAGAAAAATCTACTTAAGGCATCAGGAATATAATGGATCATTACTGTTAATTCTTTTCTTTTTGACAGAAAATGATTTAACCCGCAAGTTGAAAGCAGGTTTTGCATAAATATATATTTGCAAGTTGAAACTCATTTCATAATTTATTTTAGGTTTCTATGAAAATAAGTTGCATATAATTATAGTGTTTCCGAATTTGCCAAAAATTATTGAAGTCTTTTACCATTATGGTATATTGAACATGCTGAGTATTTATTATAATCATATTGTCAGTTATAGTCCTTATACCTTGCAGTAGTACGAGTAGGTAAAATATTGGCATTATCAGAAATAAAAAATAACAGAGAAGCAAATAAGGGCAGCAAGGGTAAGAATCTGTAAATTTTGACTTGGTTTGCTAAAAGAATTAGTGAATAATAAGTTCCTAGGTACTTTGAGTAAAGTTACTTTTTATGGTTCGAATTAATATATTATGTTTGCATAAATATGATTGTATAAAATGTCTTGTTTATAGATTATGGCAGCTTATTGTGATGACTGAAATATTTTACAAATTTGATCATTGGAATGAATTTTTGATTGTATGAAGATACTTTGTTTTTTGTGGTTTCATTCCAAAGTTGACTGAAATGGGCAATGTCTAAACATTTTTATACGCCCGTCAAAATTTTGACGGGAAGTATTATGGTATACAAAGGTCCGGCGTCTGCCTGTCCGTTGTCAACATGTTGCACCGTAACATGAAAACAACTTATCCAAATAAGTTGAAACTTAACATAGTTGTTTCTTATGATTGTCAAACAATCTGTATACTTTTTGGTGAAAATAAGATTAAAACTTTTTGAGTTACGGGACTTTGTAACTAAAACAGGGGTGTGTTTTTGCTCACACGATATATTAATCTGAAGATCTGTATACTTTTTCGTGATGATTCTCAGTGATTCTTTATTTTAGTTTTGAGTTATTGAATTTTTATTGAGCTTTTTGGTCACATTTTGTGTCGTATCTCTATTGCTTAAAAGCTTACACGCTTATGTTTTGCTGGGTTTCCATATACATCCCACCAGCAGCTCCACTAAATAAAGGGGGATCCCAAAAACATTTATTTTGTTTTTTTCACAAGACAATGGGCGTATCATGTGCTCTTGGCGCGGCTGTTTATTTTTAATTGTTTACATCATTCAATGAATTGATTTGATCATTTGAATGAAAAAGAATAAAATCAGATATATAGAGGACTGTTCCATAGATAACTGTACTGGAGGGAGAGAGAGAGAGAGAGTTTAGGGGCATTTCAGTATGAATTGATTTAAAAAGCTTAGATATATCTTTCCCTCCCCATAACATATTAAGTTTGGAACAACTCGTGGTTAGAAAGCTCAAGGTCAATCTCTTGAGTCTGGAGTAAGTTTTTTTTTTAATATTGGAAATCTTATAGATAAATTTACTTCTGATTGGCAAAACAGTATTTTTATCATTTGTTCAAAACTTACACAATTCAGCTATGATGATTACTGTCAAATTCCATATTTAGAGTCATACTTAATTCAGTTTTGATTTGATTGAATTTAACATTATTTTAAAAAGTTTTATTTGATGTGATTTTTGTTTTGCTAATATTTGCTCTCATTTGTATATAGCAAAATTATAATTGTTTTGATTGAATCTACTGCTTTGTTAACTCAATGAGAAATATAAATTTTAACATTTGTTGCCAAAATGGGATTCGTAACTTTACTTTATATTAGGCAAAATATAATTCTAAATTTAGGTGTTACATGTACTTGAAAGAAGGCAAAATATTTCTATAGCTTAAAAGTGGGAAAAGTTATGAAGGTGATTTGTTAAAGTTGATTCCATGAACTATAAAAAATAACAGAGATATGAATAAATATTGAACAGTTCATCAGTGAAGAATCATAAAATACTTGATAATTTTGGTAAATGTAAATTTATATTTACTCTTTTGGTAAAGTGGAAGTTAATTCCAATACAAGATTATAAAACATGATCAGGTTGACATCGGATTATATATCCCTCTTTCATTTGTAAAGAATATTATGTTGCAAAGTCAAATATAAAAATTCAAATAATAACACTAAAAAAAGATTGAAATGATTACAGTAATCTTGCATTTGTCAGTCTTCAGATTTTTCCAAGCCTAAAGAGAGACTAAAAAATAGCTTGATTAGTAGTGTAACTTATCAAAATAACCATAAAACGCAAAGCTATGATTTTAGAATAGAAATATTATATCAGTAAGTTTTTATTTATTTAAGTGTAGTTAACAGGATATTGTATTTTTGTTCCATTTTAAAAACATTTTTTAAGGCAGTGACTACACAGGCACTTGTTTCTATCAATGGGAAGGTTGATTATCCATATATAGTAGAATATGGATAGTCGACCTTCCCATTGATAGAAACAAGTGCCTGTCAGTGACTACATCCATGGGAATTATTAGTTTTAGTTTTAAAAAGCATTGAAATCAAAAACTTTTAATCATCCTTCTAAATACAGTTAAGTCAATAGTTTCCATTGAGGTAATACAAAATTATATGCAAAAGTCACAGAAAAGTTTTCACTGTTATTTTTAGACAATAAGATAAAATCAATTATTGTAAGTAACTTTAAGCAATAATGAAAAAGTGGGTATATTCCGTCACAGTACATCTACAAAACAAACATGTAGGAGGCAAAGTAAATCTGGTTAATGGCATTCTGAATTAAATTGTTTAGTAGAAAGTGTTGATTATTGATAGTCTTATATGGCCGTTGCAGAGTAAAGTGTTGATTTAATTGTTATTTTGTCATTGCCAACCTTTATTTAATGATCGTTACAAAACTCTTGTCTTAATTTGATTGCTTTAGATTGATGAGAAAGTGAATTTAAGGGAAGTGGTTTAAATTTAAACAAATGTTATCATTGAATTAATGCATTTTACACTCCAATAAGTGTTGATCAATATCCCAGATTATGCAACCAGAAATGGTAAACTGCTTAAGGGGAGGTTTGGGAATAAAATGTGTAAAATTTATTCTTTTCAGATAAATACTGCTTCGTAATCAGAAATTTGGTTAAAAGCAGACCTTTTAAGTTTATCCAGGAGTGAAACTGTAATGTAATAATGGAAATGGTTTTGATTCGCCCACAGAAATTAAAATTTATAACTCGGTAAATTAAACTTATGCAAGTGAAAAAAAAATGAACAGATTTATATTTAGGGTTAACTTTCATCAGATTATTGAATTATTGCCTTAGATAGGATCAAGTTTTATTTTAGAAAAGTTATTTAGTTTTAAAACAAACAAATTAGTAAAGTTATTTGTTGAGATATAGAGTTATATTAATGGAAGTTGTCAGATAATTGTTAAATATTTGGTTTTTGTTATTTATGATTTTTAATTTTTATTTCAGTGTTTTTGAAATTGAGTTATGAGATTTACAATGTATTTAAATGTTTTGAAATATTTTATTTTATAATCAATGACCATGAATGACAAAAAGTTTTACTAGATTTGTCTCTACTACACCATTACCAGCAGGTAAGGGCGAATAGTTAGAATTATTTTGATATGGTTTTTATTTTAACTAAATAAAGCAAATAACCAACACCAGATTCACAAATATTATGAAAATAAATTAATCAGCATTGTATCTTAAGTGTAAAGAATGGGATTTTTTAAGAATATTTTTGTTCTTGTATTGTGTACTTTCATTGGAAGTTCCAATGTGGAAAGTTATAGATTGTTGAGTTTGTAATTAAAACCTTTTGTATTTCTTAATTTTGTGATTGAAACTTTACTATTTTGAAATTTTAAACTCTTCAACAGTTTCTTTTAATCTTGATAATGCTGTTGATTCACTATAGAATTGCTGTAAAACAGTGCCAAATAATAGCATTTTTACAAAATTTAATATTTATTGTTTGCATCATTGTATCATATCAAAAACAATACCAGGTTCATTTATTTTGTTTGATTTAAGATTTGAAATTTATGTACAAAATATGTAATCCAAAAGAATAAAGCCAGTTTTCTACTGAGATGTAAAACATTGTTGCAAAAATTGATCAAAAGCAAACATTTATAACATGTAGATGAAAATAGAAATTGAGTTGTAAGTATTTGTGTGAAAAGATAAGAATAGTTTTATTTATTTGTTATTATATGGCAATGGTTAAATTTTTTACACACAATCATGTCCAGTTTTGTGTTTTATGGTGTGAAATATGCTCTTAACATGAAATTTAAGATAAAAAATTGAAAAAAATTGTTTCTTAGTTTTCATTTGCAATTTTGAAACAATGATAAAAATGGAGAAACATGTTTCTTAAGACAGTATTTGTACAAAACACCATGTAATCTTTTAGATGATGTACGTATCTTTCTTTGAATCTGCTATTCCATCTGTGCAGACAATACATATTATAATATAATAAAAGGTATCACAAAATACCGAAATAAATTTGATGCACTTTATGAAATAAATTTGATGCACCGTATGGCCATTTCGTTGACCGACAACTCATCAGCAGTGCTCGAAATCAAAATATTGGAAAACCGGTTAAAGATATGATGAATTAATAAGCACAACCATCAAAAATCAAAACAATTAAAACAAATAGGTATCCAAACTCAGCTAAGGGCTATTATTTCTGCATCAAAAAATTTCTGGTAATTTTTGTCACATTTTAAACAGAAAATTTAAAGACATTTGAGTAATGAATCATGCCAGGACAAAAGTTCTGGCTACTGGGCTGATAATGCCCTTGGAGACCAACAGTCCACCATCAGTGACATAGACCCAGTGGTAGTAATAAAACGTATCACAAAATACCGGAATAAATTTGATGCACTGTATGGCCATTTTGTTGACTGACAACTCATCAGCAGTGCTCGAAATCAAAATATTGGAAAACCAGTTAAAGATATAATGATGAATTAATAAGAACAACCATCAAAAATAAAAAAAAAATAAAACAGATAGGTATCCAAACTCAGCTAAAGTTTACCTCTGCATCAAAAGGAAGAGCCTTGGAAATTTCTTGTAATTTTTGTCAAATTTTTAACGGAAAAATTAAAGGCATTTGAGTAATGAATCATGCCAGGACAAAAGTTCTGCATGGCTACTGGGCTGATAATCTACTCCAGACCAACACTCTACTGTACTCTGATGTTTGCACTTGTACAATATTAATATCTATCATAAAATACAGAACCCTTAGCATTCTTACATGTCAATTTCCTTGAAGTCTAAGAAAATATATATTTTAACCTACAATATTGTGGCTGTGCTATCGGAAAGTTTATTATGCTTTTTAGCTCACCTGACCCAAAGGGTCAAGTGAGCTTTTCTCATCACTTGGCGTCCGTCGTCCGTCGTCGTCCGTCGTCGTCCGTTAACTTTTACAAAAATCTTCTCCTCTGAAACTACTGGGCCAAATTGAACCAAACTGGGCCACAAGCATCATTAGGGTATCTAGTTTAAAAATTGTGTCCGATGAGCCCGCCTGCCAACCAACATGGCCGACATGGCTAAAAATAGAACATAGGGGTAAACTGCAGTTTTTGTCTTATATCTCAAAAACTAAAGCAATTAGAGCAAAACTGACGTGGGGTAAAAATGTTCATCAGGTCAAGATCTACCTGCCATGAAATTTTCAGACGAATCGGTCAACCCTTTTTTGGGTTATTGCCCCTGAATTGTTAATTTTAAGGAAATTTTGCAGTTTTAGGTTATTTTTTTGAGTATTTTTATAGATAAAGACGAATTGTAAACAGCAAAAATGTTCAACAAAGTAAGATCTACAAATAAATCAACATGACCAAAATCATTGATTGACCCCTTATAGGAGTTTTTGCCCTTTAAAGACGGCATCCAGCGTAAAATTTCCTTTAAAGATCTTTTCCTCTCAAACCACTGGGCCAATTGAGACCAAACTTTGGTGGAATGGTCCTTGGGTGTCCCCCGTCCAAAATTATGTCTGGCATTCCCGACTTCCAACCGACATGGCTGCTGTTACTGAAAATAGAAAAAAAGGGGGGGTATTTAAAAAATCTTCTTATATGAAAGTACAAGGCCAGTTGGAACCAAAATTGGCAGTAATGGTTCTTTGGAGGTTCTCTTTCAGAAATATGTCCAATGACCTGGACTGTTAACCAAGATGGCCGCCACAGCCGAACTTAGTTTAACATAGGGCCCTATGGGAAGATTCGTTGAAAAATCTTCTTGTCTTAAACCTCTTGCCCAGTTGGAACCAGACTTGGCAGCAATGGTCCTTAGATGGTCCTCTTATAGAGGTGTGTCCAATGACCTGGACTGTCAACAAAGATGGCCGCCAAAACTGAACTTAGTTTAACATAGGGCCCTATAGGAAAATTCATTGAAAAATCTTCTTGTGTGAAACCAGTTGACATATTGGAGCAGGACTTGGCAGCATTGGTCCTTAGGAGGTCCTTTTTCAGAAATGTGTCTGATTTCGTGGACTGTGAACCAAGATGGCCACCACAGCAGAACTTAGTTTAACATAGGACCCTATGGGTAATTCACTCAAAAATCTTCTCGCCTGAAACCACTAAGCCAATTTGAATTAGACTTGGTAGCAATTTCAGAATTTTGTGCAATGACCCAGACTGTCAACCAGAAGGCCGCCACACCCGAACTTAGTTTAACATAGGGCCCTATGGAAAAATTCATTGAAAAATCGTCTTGTCTGAAACCACTTGACATATTGGAGCCAGACTTGGCAGCATTGGTCCTTAGGAGGTCCTCTTTCAGAAATGTGTCCGATCACCTGGATTGTCAACCAAGATGGCTGCCACACCGAACTTTGTTAAATATTGGACCCATAGGAAAATTCATTTAAAAATCTTCTTGTGCGAGACCGCTTAGCCAGTTGGAACAAGACTTAGCAGAAATGGTCCTTAGATTCTTCTCTTTTAGAAATGTATCCGTTGACCTGGACTGTAAACCAACATGACTGCCACAGCTGAAATAAGTTTAACATAGAATCCTATAGAAAAACCAGCCAAATTGACTGCAACACTTAAATTTTTAGGTCTGCTGAAGGTGAAAAGTTAAATCCAGGTGAGCGATACAGGCTCTTGAGAGCCTCTAGTTGTAATTTATGATTCCAGCAATACGCTTAAAAATGAATCGCAAAATCATAAAAATAGTTTATATATTCCAGAATACTTTATCAGAGGTTTGAGATGATTAATAGGTTCAGAGTGTAGAGTCAAAGATACTGGAAAGAGGATTATTAATCAATATTATTATATCCCCGCCTAGCGCCCGTTTGTCCGTCCGCACCTATTTAAAATTATTCGTCGCCAATGAATGGATTTCATTTAAACTTTCTCAGAATCTTCAGTACAAAATACTATTTTGCACCAAATATTTTATTATTGATCAGTGAATAGATTTCTGTGAAACTTTCAGGAAATTTTCAGTGTATATTGCCATTGGGCACCACCTATTTTATTTTTGATCAGATTGATTTTTGGGATTTCCCACTGACAAACATGGACTTAATTTACCATTTCTTCATGTAAGGGAAGCTGGAATGCTCCGTCCACAACTCCTCCTAAACCAGTGAATGGATTCTGTGAAAGTTTCAGGGAATCTTCAGTGTACATTGCCATTACGATGATTGATCTACCTATTTTGTTATTTTTTTTTTTTTTTTTATCAAAACGACTTTTGTGGTTTCCCGTACACATACACGGAGTTCTACATTTCTTTATATTATATTCGACATAGCGGGGGATATAAATTTTGTAAGCTTTGGTCACAGTACTTTTAGTTTAAAAGATAACTTTTGAAAATGGCCTATTTTAGCCCAACTTATAGTACAAGGTGGTGCAAATTAAAAACTTTGTCCGTAGAATCTTGAAACCGTTTTGAAAAATTATCGATGTCCGAGTGAGGATATGCTAATCTAAATGTAAAACAAAATAGCTTAGGCAAATGAGAATTGTGTACTTAAGAGCGTGGCATTCACGCTTTGCAAACGGATGTCTTCTGTATAGTTATAAATTCATCCGTCCACCACCATTCATGATACTGAATTCATCCTGATTTCGTCATTTTATAGTACAATTAATTCTCAGACTATTTTTTGTTACCCAAATTTCCCAGATCATTCACACTTTAGTGCATTTTGTGAACTAATTGTCCTTTAAAGTTGATTACAGCTAAATTATTACATCATAAGTAGGAAATAATTTTGATTTCATATTAAATCCTTTCATTACCTACTGAGTATTAATTAACCTTCGACATTAACTTTTCCGATCCAAGCTGGGTATATTCAAAACGAACATGCATATTGTTTGCTGCATAGACTGTTTCTTTTGTTGGCTTTAAATTATAAATTGTACTGAATTTGATCATTGCAAATGATACAGGAATTCCAATTAAACCAGAACTGGATGTCTTGAACATGTACTGGTAAATGGGGTCAATGGTCGAACTATGAAGTACTGTTCTTATGATTTGGTAGACGTCCAGTTGTTGGGACCTTGAGTCATTATACCCATTTGAATTACTGATTTGTTGGGCCGTGTGGACTTTGTATTCGCTTTTTACCTGCGTCGCAAACGACGAAGGTAGGTCTAGTAAACGCTTGACTCCGTCCGTCCGTCCGACAGACATTTCGTCAAAGTTTTCTTGGCTTCTACAGAAAGGAATGCTTTTATATTTTATCTGCAGCTTCATAATGTTGAGTTGTAGCATGTAAGCAAATTTTGGATCTGTCGTGGAGCCACTTCCTGCTACGAATAAAGAAAACCATGTAACTTTTAAAAAGTAAATAAACAAATAAACGATTCTTTAGCAACAGTAACGTACCAGCAGCTACGAGAACCTTAGTTAGTTTTACAGCTAAAACGAGCGCATTTTGACACTTCTATCTAAATTATGTACTGTCCAACCAGTTGTCACATTTCTACCCATCGGACACATTGTTGGTAGTCATACTGTGTTGGCTTATACACCACAAGGTCAGGGGGTTTGGGTACCCATAAAACCGGTTGAACCACACCACTGTTCAGCGTCAGACTATTTTGACTCTCTGTTGTTTCGGTGTTCGTTTTGTGCTGGAGTTCTGTCAATTGGATGGCGTTTTATATTTTCTGCATTTTTCATATACGTGGTATCGTATTTCCCTATGGCTATATCGATCAGCTGAGGCCTTCAGAATTTCCCGTATTTCGGCACTGTGACGTCGTAAAGAGTTGACCCGACCCTAATATGAGCTGACCCGAATATATCAGCGACGTCATAATGTTTGACCCAACGTTGACCCGAATATATCAGGAAAACATCCGGTTATAGGCGGATGGCCGTTGAAAAGTAAGAAATTCCATTAAGATTTCTTGTTAACAATACGATAAATTTAACATCAAGTTTTCTTCAAACAAATATTGTAAAATATAAGCCGCTCGACACAATATGAAGCTTTTTGGCTCGTTCGCTACGCTCACTCGCCGAAAAAGCTTCACATTGTGTCTCGCGGCTGATATTTTACGATATACGTTTGCAGAAAACCTGATAATATGTACATATTGAGTCGTATGTCACTGTTGACCTTTCCTGTTGTCCGCTTTATTGTCTGTTCTTGGGGTATACAATTTCTTTTCTGTGCAAAGAGTAAAGAATTGGATGAAACCATCAGGCAGTAGGGCAGACATATTGAGAATTAGATGAAACCATCAGGCAGAAAGAAAAACATACTGAGCTCGTAAAGGCCTGGACTGGTGTCCTTTATTGAGATGGTCAATTTTTTATAGAAAAAAGTTTTTAGAATAATTTCGGTAGTATTAATTCATGTATCACTGTATAATAAAATGAACCTGTAAGATATTCTGTGATAACAATTTTGATGTACAAGATGAGCACATTCGCCAATTTACAACTAATCAGTTGAAAGCCGAAACAATAACCCATAACGTTAAGGAGCAAATTCTAGTGTCAAAGTGACAAAAAAAAAGTTTAAATCAAAACTCATCTAAGGTCAGAGCTTTGCACGAGGGGGATTCATCCTTCGTTTCCATAAAATTTAAGATTTTTAATTGTACAAGAAACTCATCTAAGTTCAGGTATAGGGGCAATCATTTTGTAAACATGTAACCAGACTTTGGTAGCCTTGAGCTGTTTTCTGCTCTTTGGTTGGGTTGTTATCTCTTTGACACATTCCCCGTTTCCATTCTCTATTCTATTTTTTTTTCTAACCAATTATTATATCTTTAAAACTGAAATGGGTATGTTGAATGCTACTGTGTCAAGTTAACAAAAACTTTCTTGTCTCAGTTTTATGTATGTAAATGTACATGTATGTTTTATGCGGGCTTTTTATGGCACTTTCTGTCTCGCAGTATTAGATATATTCATTCTTAACGTTTATGTTTTTGAACTAAGTTATTTGTGTTGTTTATGCACTGAAATTATTTCCACAGCCGTTGATAGCAGATAGTACAAATTTCTCAAAAATAAATTTTGTTTATTATTTAATTGTCGTTTACGTTAGAAGTTATTATGGTTTTTAACTGTTTTTTGTGCAATTATGTTTTTATATTTTTACTTTCTCGGGAAATCGTAGTCTGAAAAGGTCCCGTCTTTTGTGAAGTCTCAATCTTTTATTTACACTAAATTTAGTCTTTGTTTATCAAGTAAATGTCTGCCTATTTTACGGTTTTTTTTATACGGGCTGAATTAAAAAAAATATTTATACCTTGTTGTCCAGTAGTGATTTTTCATTATATATTGTTTTTAATTTATTTTTATTTTATCATCATTATTGATAAAGATCACGTGTTCTCATTTTTTCATTTTCTCTATACATCCCTTCATTTAAAAGGTTTTTAATAAGGACTCTAATTCATCAACCGTTGTTGACGTTTGTCTTCTAAAATGTAATACAATTTCTTTACTTTACTGACAAGCTCAATTCTTCGGTGGGCACTTTCTTTATATGGTGTGAGTAATTTGTCTTTATATTGTTAAATTTGTTTCTCTGTCCTAATACTGGTACATGTACATCCCTGTGTCTTAAAGGTTTCTTCTTATCTCATTGTGTTTGTAAAGCCTTCCATTAATTTGAATTCCATCTTAAGCCAAATTAATTTTTCGATATCTTGCTTGTATTATTACTTTATCTGTGGTTTTTCTCCGTGTCTCTGACCAACATTATTTGTTCTTTAGACAAAGTATTGATTTTTGATACAACATTACAAGTTACCAAAATAAACTGCTAACATTGCAAATTTGTAGATTACAACATTACAATGAATACACATTAATCTTGATTAATTAATTAATTAGTATCAGAAACTATTGATGGAACACTACCAGGAATCTAAAGCTACTATATTACTTTTAGTTTGAATGACAAGGCAATGTCTTGTCTCGTTTAATCTAACTAAGAGTAAACATGAATTTATATGGACTAATGACAGGACAAGTAAATGAAGATCCACAGAGAGGAAAGTACAACTGTCCCTGACAAACAAACGATGCTGGTGGATTCTAAATCCCCGAGGGTATCTTCAGCTCATTTGCTAGTCCGAAATTGATACTTAAAATTCACTGTACACTAAAGAGCATCTACCTCGAGCATAGCTCTGTCCTTAGATAGTTTTGGCTTTACCCTCGTACATAGCTCTGTCCTTAGATAGTTTTGGCTTTACCCTCGTACATAGCTCTGTCCTTAGATAGTTTTGGCTTTACCCTCGTACATAGCTCTGTCCTTAGATAGTTTTGGCTTTACCCTCGTACATAGCTCTGTCCTTAGATAGTTTTGGCTTTACCCCTTTTTGTCATTTTGGCATGTGTATATCTTGTGTATCAACATTGGTATCAAAGAACTTTACGTAATGGTGTATATGAAAAATACTCGATATTATAAAATGAAACTAAATGCTTAACATCTACTTACAAACAAAAAAAACCAGTTGATGTAAATAAAACTCCAATATTTGTCATTTTTATGGTCAGCATTACCCATAATAAGTATTACAAAATTCTGTGTATATTTCAGTTTTGTTTTCATTTATCATACTTCTGAAAATCTGAAATATTTTATTAATGGGTAAGATAGAGATTGATAAGATGGTGAATAAATTCTTGCCATGAAAATGACCAAAGTTCTACCGAATGACTTATAAAGTTCTACCAAATGAAAAAAGTTCTACCAAAATGACGAACGTTCTACCAAATGACGAACGTTCTACCAAATGCACAACCCTTTTATTGCTGTTCATCTTAAAGACGAAGTGAATCTTTCAACACAGACAAAAATCTCTCGCAAGTTCAAGTCGACCCCAAGCTGTTGTTAGATGCTACTGTGTGATTAATACAATGACATTATGTTTTATACATATTTTTTTTAGATTGACGACGTGTGCCAGATGTTTATTGTTATTCTGCACTTTAAAGATCAGTAAATGTGAGCCTCCTCTTCTCACTACTTTGTTTCTTCATCTTCGTGTTTTTTTTTGTGTAGAATTTAATACAATCGCAAAATACATTTACACTTTTTTCTTGTTTGCAAAGTAAAATATATGGAGTAATTCTGTACTGTTTTTCTCATGTTATCAAATTGATAATCAGCTCCAATAATGTGTCAATGTGTTTCAGTTTTCGGAACATGGTTTCCCACCCAAACTCCAACATTCACTTTTTTGAAATGCCTTGTATAAACAACACGTTAAACATACGTAGCTTATTCTTAATTCCCATTTTGAATTGAAATTAAAATACATTTTGTCACTAACCGATTAACTAATAAAATAAGTGAAGCTGGATTTATGTATTCGTATAATAAAACAAATCGTCCAACTGCAATTAATTTGATGCAAAAAACATGTGACTTTTTCTCGCCAAGAAAAATTATTTTATGTAAGACTTTGTCCTTAATATGCAGTAATCATCACTTTACGGCATTATTTCAACAACCATTTCCGATCTAAAATCCTCTTCAGTATGTTTTCTTGTGTCATATTTAATCAGGATTATGATTCATTTGGCTTCCTAATGTTTGCGGAATAAAAATTCTAAAATGAATGTTTTGCCGGATGTTGAGCTGTCAAGTAAGATAAACCTCTCATATGGAATTCTTTTGTACTGTTTTTTTTCCCTCATATTATTAAAGCAATAAAGGTCATAACACTGTTTAAAATAAATTTTTTTCTATAAGGAGGGACTAGGGCAAGGAAGTTATCTTGGAACATGAATTCCAATATTGCACCATTTGTGAGTTCATATTCGTTTCTACATTTTCTGTAATATTCAAGCCGGATATATTTTTCAACACTTTTGGTCTTAACCTTTTCACCAAATTTTTGAGCTTATATACATATGACTTGTATGTAATGCATATTGTAAAAGTGAAATGACGAATTTACCAATAAAAACTAAGTCCAAAGTCGTACCGAAGACTGCAGTTTTGGACATCAACATAAGCATATCACCAATCAGTTAGCCAGATCTGTTAATATGCATATCTCCTTGAATTTGAAACAAAACACTCAATATCCTCGAGATTTAGATTATTAAGTTACCTACGGATGCTTCTATTTTTTTTTACCCATTTATTTTTATTTTCATTTGTCATACATATCTTTGTGCACTTCTCGTTTTAGCATTAGGTGTCCAATCGATTTACAAACTTCATATACAAAGTTCTGATATTTTTTTGTTTTGTTTTTCTAATGTAAATTTTTTACTTGAAACATTTTAGCAATTTTGAAATTAATGTATGTGTACAACTGACACCTCACTGGACTTGACACTTCACCGGATGTTACTCACTGACAATGTGACGGAAGCAGTTAACGGAGCAGTTTGCCTCGCCTTTTTATTTCAGTCTACTAGCTGTCTTGTCGTTTCGGTATTCATTTGTCGATATTTATGGGTAAAATTCAGCCAATAATGTTATAAACACGTTTCTCACTTGAAAAGCAGTCGTTGAGTCAATGCCAGGCTGTTAAAGGTTGTTCTGAACCTTTTCGTTTCTATTTCATGTATCTAATTACTCTAGAATGCCAGTATACAGTAGAAGGACAATAATAAATAATAAAAAGAAAGGATTCCAAAGGAATAATAATATATAATCAAAATCAGACAAAACGAATGTGTCAGTACTACCGATGATGGAAAAACATCCAACAAATCAACAGACAAAACGAATGCGTCAGTACTGCCAATGATCGAAAAACATCCAACAAATCAACAGACAAAACGAATGTGTCAGTACTGCCAATGATGGAAAAACACCCAAAAAATCAACAGACAAAACGAATATGCCAGTACTGCCAATTAGGAAAAACATCCAAGAAACCAGAACCAATTACAACTTGGCAATATTTTTGTATTTCTAAAATAAGATTCCCAGCAGTTACAAAAATTAATATTTTATGGTATTCGTACATTTGGATTCATTAACCGTTTTTAGCGTACGAAATCCATTAAAACTGATTATCCATGGTAACAACAGACAAATTCCTATAAAATTTTGAAATTAAATCCGCAGCAGGATTATTAAATATGAAAGCATCAAGATACATGGTTATTGATTTTCCTATGTGCGTTCTCATTTGAAGTCTGGTATTATTCAATCTGGTTGTATTTTTTGCAGCAATTAAAATATGTCTATATTTTCAAAATTGCTTTTGTGAGAATTGCAAACATAAAGTTTTGTTCTATTTTCTTTGCAGATTGCCAAACTTGATTAAAGTTTGCTCCAACTTTCAATGTCCAAAAAGGAACGAAAATGATTGATTGATTTATTGATTGAATATTGTTTAGCGCCGAGCCTGCGATATTGCAAACCAATATCACAGCGAAGGAACGAAAATGTCTTTTTGATGAACAAAAGTGTTCACTAAATTTGGCATTTCCGTAGGTATTTGAGAAAAATTTTGTGTTCCGGTGTTATGGTAATAGTCTGTTTTTCCAACGTTCTAGCCATGCTCATAACTTTCCACGCACATGTGATATCTTAGCTAATGTTGTATTCCTGCTTTAACTGACAGGTTATTAAAACTTTTAATTCCACTTGTTTTTTTTTACTATCCTTACCTATAAATTACATATATTTTAAAGGTATCCTTAGTCCTTTTAAAACATATATATTTTTCAAAGCGATAAATGTTTATTTCAAAGTTTTAAAAGATCATTTGCAACACAATTAAATGTTTAGTTTCCATCAAATATTTACATATTTCCTTTCTTGATCTTAGGATAATTCCAACAAAGGGATAATTCCAACAAAGCGTCTTTTTAACCTAAATTGGCAAACCAGACTTTGTATTAAACGGATCTTTTAATATTGTCTGAAAGGTTTGACATAGATCTTCTAACATATAAAAGTTCACGACCAGGTAGAACAATTTCAGTTAAAGTACACAATACAGAATTTGTGTAAATATTCCGTAGGCATTATCTGTTTGGTCTTATGAAAAATGATATGCTGAATCAATATCACAAAAGAGTATATCTTAAGAGTCGATCTACGGATGAAATTCTATCTGCCTTTGGGTAAACTTTGCCAGACAGTTCCATACAAGAGACAAACCATTTTCCCTCAGACTAAAATATAATAAAAAAAAATGTATAATGTCGCTTTTAATCAAGGAACATGAAAAGAAATAAATATAAATAATATGCCAGTATAACTTACTCAAGCAATACGTTGTTTTAGAAATGAAAAAAAATGTTTAGTGTATCACATTGTTTTTTACCCGTTTCTTGTATGGATTTTGTTTCATCTTAAACCCACCAAAATTGCTATCCTTTCTCAACTATTTTAGCTGATATAAAATAAAATTTCTCATTTCAGACAATCTTGGATATTATTGATGAGACAATATGGAACATACAAACATGTGTATAAAGAGGTTAAAATTCAATTGAAAACCACTGCCCAATACAGCAATTTTGTTTTGCCCTATGCCTAAAAGCTCTTGTGCATTTATCTCTATTTTAGTTTGAGACAATACATTGAAGACTCAACGTGAGTGCTACGGGCTGTCTGGAACTTGTTGTTATTGGTGTAAAATTGTTTCTGTGCTAAACGCTTTTTGCTTGATTGACCTTTTTCAAATGGAGTTGTCAGGGAAATATCCATGATATTTTGATTATTATATGGCATGAAAATCTGAAAAGGCAATTTTAAGTGACATTATTGCTAAATATTTAAGTCACACCTGATGCTCGATCATGCTCATATTTTAAATGACAATGATTGTGTTGCTAGTATACATACAAAGAATGTAACACATGGTCTTGTAGGCTGAAAATTTCCTGTATAGTAAATAAACCTGAATTTTTTAAAACATTTTTTTTTTAATCTTGGAATATAAAGTGACTTGTTTAGCCCCTTGTGAATGCAGTTCATAAATATATAATTACTCCTTTGAATTAATCTAAAGAATAACTTATGGTCAATACAGTAATTAGAAATCAGCTACAATACAGATAATTTCTCGAAGAGCGTTATACAAATTTAATCAAATGGAACAATATACCAGTTTCCTTCTTTTTTTCTAAGATTTGCAATTTTCATTTACTACAGCAAGATGACCCTTTACCAGACTCGCTTTGGCCAACATTTTATATCTGATTAATTTCTGAAGTGGCATGAATCTATCGATCACCTCCTTTATGTTGTCATATGGGAGAAATGTTGCAGCTTCTCTGGTTTTTATAGTATCAAGTAAAACAGCTTTTCTGGTTTTATAATTACATGTAAAACAGCTTTTCTGGTTTTTTATAATTACATGTAAAACAGCTTTTCTGGTTTTAATAGTATCAGGAAAAAAGCTTACTGGTTTTTTATAATTACAATTAAAACAGCTTCTCTGGTTTTTATAATTACATGTAAAACAGCTTCTTTGGTTTTTATAATTACATGTAAAATAGTTTTTCTGGTTTTTATAGTAATACGTAAAACAGCTTTTCTGGTTTTTTATAATTACATGTAAAACAGCTTCTCTGGTTTTTATAATTACATGTAAAACAGCTTTTCTGTTTTTTATAATTACATGTAAAACAGTTTTTCTGGTTTTTATAGTAACACGTAAAACAGCTTCTCTGGTTTTTATAATTACATGTAAAACAGCTTCTCTGGTTTTTATAATTACATGTAAAACAGCTTCTTTGGTTTTTATAATTACATGTAAAACAGCTTTTCTGGTTTTTATAATTACATGTGAAAAAGCTTCTCTGGTTTTTATAATTACAGGTAAAACATTTTGTCTGGCTTTTAAATTAACAGGTAAACCAGCTTCTCTAGTTTTTATAGTTACAAGTGAAACAGCTTCTCTGGTTTTTATAGTTACTGGTAAAACAGCTTTTCTGGTTTTTATAGTAACAGGTAAAACAACTTCTCTGGTTTTTATTATTACAGGTAAAACAGCTTCTCTGATTTTTATAGTAACAGGTAAAACAAATCCATGAAAACAAAACAAGAAACAAAGTAAATGTAAAAACAATTTTATAAATCCTCTGAGATAATAACATATGTAATCAATATCAGAAAATAAGATACCTTCGCTTATTTGAAATTCTGTCTGGTTGTGGGTGGATATGTTACGCTAGATTGATTCTCGGGTTTCATGAACAAATCATTTATCTCTCAGATTACTCCATAGAAGTTACTGTATTTTTTTTATTTTGTCACAAGCATGTACAAATATTTAAAAAAGTATATAAGACAATGACTTCAGATATAATATAAATTGTTTGAATATGATTTCGGTGGTCTGAAATGAAAACATTCATCCACTACTTACTTTTCAAAACAATTTTTTTTCTGGTTGATAAAAATATCACAGACCTCAATATTTTCGGGTAAAATATAGAAATGGAAACATTCTATTTTTCATAATCTTTCGATCAGTTTAATTGAGGTCTGGAGCTGGTATGTCAGTATTTGTTGAGATATATATATATATAAGTCTAAAGATTTGCACAACGGTACTAATATAAGATGGTAATATACGAAGATGATGTTATAAAATCGTGTTGACAAATATTTCGGCTTAACAAATAGCCTTCGTCAGTGTCGATAGTTTTTACAATAGATTTTGATCATTGTCATTTTGCTGTTTCTTTCTTGGAAATCGAGAAATCGAGAAAGCGAAAACTCGAAATCGAGAAATCAAGAAAAAAAAAAACCGCGAAAACGCGAAAACTGGAAATGAAATCGATTTCTCGATTTCGCGTTTTCGCTTTCTCGATTTCTCGATTTCGCTTTCCCGACTTCACGATTTCTCGATTTCGCTTTCTCGATTTCTCTATTTCCCGCTTTCCCGATTTCTCGATTTCTCGATTTCGCGTGAAAGTGAAAGGAGAAAACGCGAAAATGCGAAATGGCCGCATCCGGCCACATTAATTATGCCATGGTAGTAAACACCTACTACTAACGTATATGTTTTAATATCATTTGTGAATTAAAAATGTATCAAGCAGATATTACCTTTCGATAATATAAAATATAAAACACCCATAACAATTGGAGAAAAAACTTCTAAATTAATCCCATCGGACTTATTATCATATAAAACATTAATAGTTTAGAAATATCAATGTAATATTTAAAAAGTGTGGCCTCTTCTTTAAACACTAAACTGTACCGTGATTCTTTGTGTCTTAGCTTAAATACTATGAAATAATAAATAATTCAAAATCAAAATAAAGGTAATGTTTATGTTTAATCTTTCGAAAATATGCTGCTGACATGGAAACTGCACTCTCTTTAACACTGTGCATTGGTTAATATAAATGGAACGGTTACACAAGCACCTTTAGAGTTATTGATAAAAATACTGCCACTTTTTAATAACTGAATTGTTACTTGGACTGAAATTTGATTACGATGCGAGTTACAGCTTGGAATAATTATTTTGTTAGAGATACATGTACATATACCTATAAGAAAATGTGATGCGGCATTTGCGAATATTGCGAATTTAGTTCTTTCCAACGGTGCTAAACAGCAGAATATCACAAAAAAATAGTTTTACTAGAAATGTCTATGCATAACACAAGAAATTAACTACCAAATCAAGATACAATTCATTAACTACCAAATCAAGATACAACTCATTAACTACTAAATAAAGATACAATTCATTAACTACCAAATGAAGATACAACTCATTAACTACCAAATCAAGATACAATTCATTAACTACCAAATCAAGATACAATTCATTAACTACCAAATGAAGATACAACTCATTAACTACCAAATCAAGATACAATTCAAACACACCTTTTGTCTCTTCTAACATTTGAAATATCTTTCACCGTCGATGCCAATGTAACTTATTGGAGATTTACCATTTTTAATTACGAATCAGGAAGAATAAACAAACCAGGCAGTATAAATCATATACTCAATGGATTGCATGTTTTATTAACAAGGAAGTGCCAAGTCTTAAAGTACACGACACAGGATGGTAAAAAAATCAATTGTATTCTTTCATACAAATTTGCGAGATACCAGACAGAATTCGTTAATAGGTAACGAGTTGAGTGATGAATTACATCCTTGGATTAATCTCTGCATGCAAGTGTTAGCAAATGATTAAACCACATGTAGTAAAGGATTGTGTGTTCTTGTTTCATATTGAGGTCTTCAACGTGAAGAACTGTTAGTAGTTTAAGACCGACCCTAGCTTCGGTTTACTAGATTTCAGTAATGTTATATCTGTGTCACTGAGTCAAATGCGTGGTAGTTAAATTGCTAGTATTTGCAAGATTAGATTCTCAAATACAAATCAAAGTTTTTAAAGGTAGTGGATTAAAAATCGCAAAGGCTACATAGTCTCCACCATTGAACGTTGTGGTCCAAAATCGCAAAGTCTACATTGTCTCCACCATTGAACGTTGTGGTCCAAAATGGAACCAATGAAATAATTTTCGTTTGTACAGAATCATTACATACAGAAATCTTGAAGAAATTCACTGTATTTTACCTATTCATTTTTACAACAAAAGAAACATTTAATGCATTATCATATACATTTACCAGTTTTATACATTCTGATATACCACTTAAGAAACATCTTTTAAAACTGTGTTCCAATGGCTTAGTAGTGTAAGATTTCGTTGTTATTAGTAACAACAGCACTGAGCGTACAATTCTAGACTTCCAGACACAATTTTGAGAGGGGAAACTTTAAGGACTTTGTCATCAAATTTTGGTCTAGATAAGATTTTATTCAAGGAATCCTACATTTCTAAAAATAGATACTAGAACCGAAAATACAAGTGTCTATACAAACTCTATTGTCCGCCTAGTGCTACTCTCCTAAACCTCTATCAACAGTATATCATTGGCTGCTGAGTTACTGCAAGAGAATCTACTCTGTAACTACTGTTTGTCAAATACGAATATTATTAACTATAATAAGATGTTCTTTCGTAAGGCTTTAAGCTATAATAAAAGGTCATAAAGCAGGAGCTAAATATTTCTATGTAGTTTGTCCTCTTGATTAATATAATGCCTAGATGAACTTAATTTTGAAAGGACGGATCCCGTAGACCACTGCATGAATGACTGGAATCAGCTGACCTCATAGTTTCGGAAGATGTATCTTTTCCTAAATGGTGCTCAACTGAACCAAGTTAAAATCAGCTCTAACAACTATTGGGTTATAAACAAATTTCAAAAGACACAAAAAACATCCGATGAAAATTTTAAATACCTTGTACTAAATCGATTGTTTTAAACTTTACAGCAACTTTGCCAAAGTTCAACTATAGTGGTCATTTATTTTGATATGCAGAATTGTCAGTCAGTAATCAAGAAGAGATATTTATGCATATTTCCAGGTTGATCATATACATGTACCAAACTAGTTTGGGCCACCTTAGATGACACTGACAATGACTCTGAGTTTCCTGAAGCTCTTGACTATGTATATATAACTTTAAATTTGTACCTTTTTCAATAAGGATGTACTTTTTGTAAGAGTTTGTTGCATAACAAAATACTGCCCTTTTAAGTACGCTGTAATATGTTGAAAATTCCAAGTAACAATTGTAGGATACAGATTTATGAATACATGTAGCTATTTATCCATTCTAACAATATATTAGTATTAAGATCAGTCTACAGGCTAACAATCAAACTGTTTGTAAGTGTTTGTTATATAACAAAATACTGCCCTTTTAAGTAAACAGTAACATATTGAAAATTCCAAGTAACAATTGTAGGATAAAGATTTATGAATACATGTACCTATTTATCCATAACAATCTATATATTAGTATTACGATCAGTCTACAGGCTAACAATCAAACTTATCATACGAGGACATGTACATGAATTAAAATCTCGTACATTTCTAGGATCAGGATTTTTAAAAGTTCGTTCTCCTGATGCTTTCTGCCAAAAGTTAAATATTATTCTAAATTTATATCTTAAGTAAGAAATAATAATCATCTGCATCCAATATTCAAGTCGGGCACACAAGTGGGTCCCCAACAATCCATGATGCAGTTAGTATGTAAGTTGTAAAGTGATCCTGATTTTCAAAAAGTGCCATGTTTCCCTCAATAAAACCAGAGCCAAGCTACTTTTAAGCGAGATTACATGTCCTTTTCTGGAATGTAAGAGAAAAAACTACGACAACTCTCTAATGGATGATAATGCAACTTAAAAAAGGTGCAGTTAAATAATTTAATGAAAAAGCATTAAAAAAACATAAAAAAGCACTTCAGCCCATATTCAAAGCAATGACTACGTTTAATTCATAGGATTGTATACCTTCTGGAAGAAACATGTAGTATAAAACACACTTTACAAGATGGCCGGAATCTAGAAATGACATATAATTCAGGTAGCATAGTTGAAATGTGGTCATTTTTACTGTAGGTTCTCAAAGCTGCTAGTCGGAAACTATTAAACGAAATAATCAGAATCGACAATCCCATAAAGGGAGTCATGATGGAGATTCATTGAAATCGGCAGTATTTGTGAGAGAAAAGTACAAATTCTAAGTCTTATAGTTATTTGGGGATAGATAAATTTTAACAGAATTACATAACATATTTTGAAACCCTAATTGTGAAAAAATCTGAGGGTCCTTCGAATTATTTGTGAGTTAATGGCAAGACGTTTGCAGTTGTTTATGATGTTAGAACCTAGGTTGTTAAAACCCGTTCATAAAAAGTAAATGCTCTTGTGGATGTCTCGATTTATTGACCGTCAAGGACATTATACTAAGATAAGCATTTCACTTCGTTAAGAAAATATATTCTATGATGCCAATTTTGATGCAAAAGATCTGCACACGTCGTCAATTTACATCTCGTCCGTTGTACATAAGTCGATATAACAAACAAGTCGTTAAAGAGTAGATTAAGCATTGAAACAAAACTGGAATAGTGTGAGCGAGAAAGAAACTAATTAAATACAAAATCAAATCATCACCTTCTTTATTGCGTTTAAAATACCATTATGGTCCTAAACGATGAATCAAAAAGGCTACACATCACATGATGAACACAAGAAGGATTTTGATCAGCGATATCGCCATTCACCTATAACAATCACCTTTTTAATCATTCATACGACCCCTCCTCTTAGTGACAAGACCTATAAAGATTTCAATCAACAAATGAATTGTGGTCAAGAAATGATACTACCAACAAATTAGATAGTGTGCCTCAGTGAAAGGTCGTATTTTCATGCTGTGGCTGTATAGAACAGGGACATATTTTATTTATATCTTACACACTTTATGCTTTAAATACAGAAGTAGATACTCAATAAAACTTTATTTCAATTACTATTTTTAGTTGCACGACCTGTCCTTAGATAGAACGTTTAAAAATTGTTACATTGAATTGAGAACAGATTTTGGTAGTTCCTTTTTCTGTCCAGAATCGGTACTTATCAGGCTAACAACGTTAATATTAATTAGAAAGGAAAGCTTCACTTCAAAACAGCTTTTCTATTAAAAAGGTTTCTACATGTAGTTTCATAAATATTTTGAAACGACTGTTTGTATACAAGGTAAATTTTGTGTCTTCTCCATTTTACCGGAACACAAGTTGACGAAAATAATTATTCAAGTGGTTATAGAAATGAAATTTTATTGGAAGAACATTAATTGAAATTAAAAAAATCATTTAAAAATGTTCGTAATATTTCCTAATTTTACATAATAGTGCTCTTTGAACTCCTACAGCCACAGAAACTTCTAAAACAGTCCGTTGAGATATGAAGTATCTCAGACAAACGTTTCCCCTTTCTTAACAACAGTATATTACCATTCAATATATAGGAAATTACTTGTTATAAGCACATTTAAAGAATAGATATTATAGTGTATTATGTGTCGAGTAATTAGTCTTTTTCGCTCACAGACTTAGATGGCAATCCTAGTTATCAGATAATTACTTTTCATATCTAACCTTTCCAAATTTTTACATTATCCATGACAACAGAAGAAGCATTTAGTGATATTACGAAATTGAATCCCAAAAGACTCGTTATTTTATTTTTATCATATTAGACATATAGATATTGATATTCTGAAAAACAATCTTTCTGTGCAAATTTATCTCTGTACTTTTGAAAATGTCTTACTAGAAAAGTTAAATACATGTCACGATTTGGTAACAACTGATATTTTAAAGAGAAAAAAGAAAAAAAAAGACAAGAAAAGGCAAGAAAATTTTTTAAAATACAAAAAGGATTGAATAAGAAAATTCATTGATTATATCAGGGATATAAAAAGAATGTCGGAACGTGACCAATGAAAGAAAGTGAGGAAAAACCTATGGATGGCGGAAATTTGGATGGGAGTGTAGAATTAAACTAAATTTGGATAAAATTCAAAACCTTTCAACGTTTTTCCTAAATTATGTCTGCTTCAGGTAATTTGTTGGCCTCAATTGGATAAAATCCAACCAAATTCTCCCTATTTACCCAATTATATGTATTAAATTGGTGTAGCTGATAAGCAGACAGTATTAATTCTTAAAGTAATCGACTAGGAATAGAAGAATCGATATTTTTTTCTGCAAGGATAGAATAGAGAATGGAAACGGGGAATGTGTCAGAGACAACAGCCCGACCATCGAGCAGAAAACAGCTCAAGACTACAATGGGTCTTCAACGCATCGAGAAAATCCCATACCCGGAGGCGGACTTTAAACAATAATGTATACTAGTTCAGCAAAATGGGCGACACACTAAACTCCGAAACATAAATATGAACCAAAATTAAAAAAACACACAAGACTAACAAAGGCTAGAGGTTCCTGACTTGGGACAGGCGCAAAAATGCGGAGGTAAGGAGGATACATAGTTTATGCAACATCAGTGTGAATTTTAAACCTACTCCTTGTAGAATGGATCATTATGTTTGTTCTATATTAAATTGGGGAAATGTAATATTGAAGTGTTGTATCTCTTTATCTCTGTAGCAGAATACTATATGTCTTTTTTGACATAGGGGATTAACATTCTTTGACATTTCTAGAAATTTTAATGAATTATTTGTCATATGTCCTTTTCACATCATTAAACAATTTCAAGGAAAATAATGAAGGTTTTCATAACCATGACAAGTGCAAAATACAAACAAAGGGCATAAGCACGAAATTATATAGTCACAAACAATTTAATTAAATTGGGTTATTAGACTCACCTTATTTTCTATTGCCTGGCAGTAATATATAGTCACAAACAATTTAATTGAATTGGGTTATTAGACTTACCTTATTTTCTATCCAGGAGTAATTAGTAAATATAAGAATACTTAAACGTCCATAATAAAACCACTGGGAAATAAGAAAAAATGCTGAAGATACTCGGTTGTGCCGTGGGATGGGTATATGCAACAACAACAACAACAAAAAACAAAAAAACAAAAAAAACAACAAAAAAAAAAACAAAACAAAACAACCCCCCCCCAAAAAAAACACCATCCATTTATCTGTCCGAGGAACAAGCAAAAAGTTATTGAATGAGGATTAACAAGCGGGTAAAGACTGTTAGTACGGGGCGCCGAATGGGACTTGAACTTTTTGTAATCAAAATCAATTTTGTGGAAACAAAATTCAATTCTGTCATAACAAAATCATTTTTGTCTTACAAAACTATGTGATACAGACTTGTTTTATGAGAACTTCAATTTTGTAATGACAAAATTCATTTTTGTCATGACAAAATTCAATTTTGTCAAATAGGTATGCCAATATAAACTTATTTGCATACAAAATTGACTTTTGTTACCTGATATGGAAATTAAAATACAAAAGTCAATTCTGTGAGACAAAATTCATTTTTGTAGACAAAATTCATTTTTGTCATGAAAAAATTCAATTTTGTCAAAAAGGTATGCAAATATGAACTTATATGAGACAAAATTGAATTTTGTGTAGACAAAATTGAGTTTTGTTAGACAGAAGTGAAAATTTAACACAAAATTGACTTTTGTGACAGAAGTCAATTCTGTGTCACAAAAGTCAATTTTGTATGCAAATTTGGATCTGCAACTGATTTCTCTTATCACGATTTTGTAAGAAGGCCTGTCATTGGATATAGTAAACGCGGGTCTCGCAGGCTCAAGGACATATCATATGGGTGATGCGCTATTCTGCAAAAGTAAGTAATACCTAATAAAGTATATATGTCAAATATAGGACATTTTGTGCAATATTGATTATTCTAATATGACGTCCTTCTTTTGCTTTAATGTCAACAAACCCATGTTACTTATGGGATACACGTGATTGACGTCACAATTGAACTTCCGACGTCAGTGGTTTTTCAAAAGAGGATCGAAAAAAATAAATGTTGGTGCTTTTTGAAAAAGAAAATTAAAAAAAATAAAAATGATCCCTCCTACATAAAGAAGCCTCTGGTCCCCCTTCTCCAATTTCAGATTTTTCTGACCCCCAACTTATCCCCCTTCCTTTTCCAGAGATAAATAATCGTACATACATGTTGTATTTCAATGTTTTTAGAAGAAGATATACTGTCTAAATAAACAAAAAACTCATATTTTTAGGTTTACTATTTTCCTGACTGAAATAGAGATTACTTTGTTTTATTATATTTTAATATGCTTTGGTGTAATTTCCATTTGTATGTCAAACTATATTTTAATTTTCAAAATTACGATGCTTGAAGCGAGTTTTTCTTCTGTCCTTGAAATCCCGACAAATAGAAAACATGTGCTATTTCGCGAAATACGTCTATTTTAACCATGCGCATTGTTATCGAGAACTGATTATATTGTGACGTCAATCACGTGTATCCCATAAGTAACATGGGTTTGTTGACATTAAACCCAAAGAAGGACGTCATATTAGAATAAACGATATTGTACAAAATGTCCTATACTTGCCATATATACTTTATTTGGTATTTATACTTTCTTTTGCAGAATAGCGCATCACCCATATGATGTGTCCTTGTACCTGCGAGACCCGCGGTTACTATATCCAATGAGAGGCCTTCTTACAAAATCGTGATGAGAGAATTCATTTGCATACAAAATCGACTTTTGTGTTAAGTTTTCACTTCTGTTTAACAAAACTCAATTTTGTCTACACAAAAATAAACACAAAATTGAATTTTGTGACAAAAATGACTTTTGTGACACAAAATTGATTTTTGTGGCACAAAATTGACTTTTGTGTTAAATTTTCACTCCTGTTTAACAAAACTCAATTTTGTCTACATAAAAATAAACACAAAATTGAATTTTGTGACAAAATCTCAGTTTTGTATGCAAATTAGTTCACAGAATCCTAACTAAACTAATTTGCATACGAAATTGACTTTTGTCGCCCAATTTTCAAATTATGTAACAAAAGTAAAGTCTGTGATACAAAAATGAATTTTGTTATGACAAAATTAACTTTTGTCCACTGGAAGATAATTTTGTATGAAAAAAATTTAAATTTGTAGTATGCTACAAATTTTGTTAAACTTAACTCATTTTTGTTGAACAAAACCCACTTTTGTCCGTACAAAATTGAATTTCGAGTACAAAACCACAAGAGTCCCATTCGGCGCCCCGTACTTAGTTACTTATGCAAATCATGACGTGTACTTAGCTATAAAAAACACAATCCATTGAATATATAATTCGGACAACCTGCATGATCCCTAATTGAAAATGATAAATTTGAAATATTTTAAATGTTAGTGGAGCAAAAAGGGATGTGTTGGAATTATATCTTTAATAAACCGTTTATTTCAGTGATTCATTTCATTGATCTCAATAATTGTTCCATATTCCTTGTTTTTTTTTTTTGCTAGTACTTTACTATTGTTATGATATTGTATTATTATATTTATTTTGATATGGTATTGTAATTATTATATTATTTATCTTGGCCTAATTTGTTTTGTGTGGCCTTACAACATGTATAATATGCTTACATAATACTTATAGTTGTTTACCAAATAATGTTATAACTGCGCAGTTTAGAAATCACTGGAACAATAATAGATACTGATGGAATGACTAGAACTTTCTATTCGACTTACGTAATAATTCTGGTGTAATTCAAAGTTCTGTCGTATTCTAGAAGGATTCTATGGATTTTCGTGGTGGTTATATATACGGAGGAAGGTTGGACTTTCAGAGCAGAACGTATTGGACCAGACAATAACATTCTTGTGTTCTCAGCTGTTGGATTTATTTACGTTTCACACATCATACTTGACACACTTTTATTTACGTTACATCATACTAGATTGTGACTGATTGGATATAATATTCCGTTTGGATTCCCGCAACAGTGACGAGAAGAAATTCCGGATACAGAAAAGACAAAGGATTTTGAACAGTTAAGTTGACATTTTAGTTTGTGTAATATTTTTTTGTTAACTTGTATATAATAAATCTTGTTAAATTTTATTATTGATTTGTGTCTTTTGTTGGCTACAATTTAAAGGTGATTTCGGCCGTAACACTATATGTGCTTTCTAGTTCTAATTCCGTTTAGTTTTTATATATTTTTTTATTCTTTTAGTTATACATGTATACTCGTGGCAGTTGTTTGTTATGTACTATTCTCATGAGTTTGTCTTGCCTTGGGTTTCGATTTTACGGACGTTTCCCACTGTTTTGTCTCATCGGTATCTTTTGCAGAAATTTGATTGTGTTAAATGTTATTCATAAATACATTTTACTTTCATACAACTTTAACTGTTGGTAATTTTTACTGCATGCCAAAGTCAGCTGCATATTCTTGCTGCATCATTCTCGAAATATTAATCATATGATATATATATACCGCTACATACATGTCTATGTAACACGTTTTTCGATTTTAAATATTTTTTATTTCATAGTATTTTGGCTTGAACACAAAGAATCCAGATCAAGTGATCAGTTATTTTGCAAAACAGAAGTATCTATAGTATTACATCACAAAGGAAAATGTCGTACCATTTCAAAACCCCCCCGAGGCAATATTTAAGGACAATTTTAAAATTATGAATATTTTACAAGTTAATGACTCCTTTGAGATTAATTTAAAAGTAATGGCTATAGATTATATTTCATAGTTGATTTTTTCGAAGGTAATACATGCTTTATGCATTTTTAATTCGCAACTGACATTCAAAACAATTACATGTATGAAACCGACCTTACAGAAAAAGAATTGTATAGTAAGGAGTTGGGTTCATTCTCTGATATGAGTTTTGATGCACAAGATGTGAACATTTCGTCTAAAATTTTGAAAATTGTTGACGCCTCAATTAAATCTTAGTACAGAAATGTCATTAATGAAATGAAAAATACCTCGTGAAATCAGTCTATTTATGTTTAAATCTGTCTGTGGATTTACTTGGTTATGCAATATAGTATAATCCCAAATATCGTACGAAACGATCTCCTTGAGTGAAAGTTTTCTTTTTACATAAAAGATTAATTCTCGAGAACAGATCACAAAGAAATATATGATGTTAACATGCAATCACGTCTAGTAAACACTTGTCTGAACGACGATTTTCTTGTCTATATATATCTATGCAGGGTATTCTTTAAGTAACAAAGAATTAAATATTCCTTACCAATACAACAAAACAAACTATTTCGTTAAATTTTACGTTAAAATGCATGTAATTTCCGTGAAACATACAAGTATGATTAATTAAGTGAAATCATCATTCAGATATCAACCACATGAGGACAGCACTTCTTGACTACCTTACACGTGTACAATAAGTAATATGTATATATGTGGCAAAACGTTTGTTTTAGCTGCGTTATTAAACATTATTGCCACCGCTTCTTTACAGTGAAAAAATAAGCCTTTTTAACTGTTGCTCTGTTTGTTAACAGTTATTGCAAACAAATACAAAAACTTCCACAGTTTACAATACATGGAATAAGCGAATCTAAAATCGAAGATACTGGCAATGGCTTTTTAAAATTTCATGAAAGTTTAAAAGAAAAAAGCTTTGAAAGATAATGAAGGACTCTAGACAATCGATAATTCAATAGAAGAGCATCCTGAATAATAAAAAGGAGACAAAGATACAATGTAAGGTATCTTGGCGTGCAAGGTTTGTTTGACATTTACTTTAAACAAAATTTCCAACTTTTAAAAGGCAAAATAATAGTTACAATATGTAGAGATGAGAGAAGTTAGTAACATGTTTATACATTTATAAATTCCATTCATTTACTAATAGACTTTCATTACAAAATGTTGCGTTGATTTCCTATTAGCTCGCATAAAAAACAAACAACAAAATGGATAACAGGAAAGGTCAACAATGACATACCAATCAATCAAAGCAACCCAACTGACAGAACTCCGGACAAAAGATAACATAAAAGAGTACAAAACACAAACATGAACACAACAGAGAGTCAGGATAGTCTGACTTGGTAGAGACACTGAATAGTGGTGGGGTTAAAACCTAGTAGCGCTATATTCTGTGCCTCTACTCACTTTTCCCAGATGACATACTGGATTTTTAAATGGTGTCGCTCATTGAGGTTTGTGGATTCTATACAGAACTACTATCTTCCAAGTAATTAAAATAAAACGAATTCGTCCAGATTCAACAAATCTCGAAAAATAATCTTATATGTATGTGTAGTATCGCGAGAATAACCCTGAAATAGAATTAACAAATACAAACAGAGGTCTTAATACTTGTATGTCAAACTGGTACGCCTACGCTGCATTTCCATATATTATTATAAAATAGGTTTACAGAAAGTTGATCGCTATATGGAGTTTGACATGTATGTAGAATAGATAATCTTGGAAATGGGAAATGTTTCAAAGAGACAACAACCGGACCAAAGAGCAGAAAACAACCCAAGGCTACCACTGGGTCTTCAACGCAGCGGGAAAATCCCGCACCTGGACGCGGGCTCCAGCTGGCCCTAAACAATAATGCAGCGAAATAGAAGCCATAACTCCGAAACATACAAATGAACCAAAATTAAAAAAAAACACACACACGACTAACAAAGTCTAGAGGCATCTATAATTTGTATGCATGAATAAACATTATGTAATACTAGGATTTGATGCACTCTATGTACATTACAATGATGTATTTATAATTAGCAGTGCTAAAAGGTTGAAAATACGAAACAATAAACCAAAAAGTTGTATAACAGATTGAAATGTCTAACTAATAAAAACAAAACTAATAACGGAGATTTAATAACAGTTGAGATAGTCAGACAATGATTAAAAACATTATACATATCTGAAAGTTTAATCCCCAAATATACATTAACCAATGATGATATCAAACATTTAAATAAAATATCACTTTAAAAGTATCTATTACCTTATTTTTAGCTACAAATCAACAGTAATTGGAGTTTATCTGATAATTTTTATTTGTTTTCGAAAACAATATTTAATATTTCATAACTTTTTCTGTTGAAATATATTAGTTCTACACTAATGTACATTGACTTAACAATAGTTGATCTTTTTAGTAGTTTTGTCATGTCTAAAAGCAGAAACTGTATATGAAGTATGATAGTATTATATAACCCCTGCTAAAAGTAACAATTTCTCTCGAAAGGGTCCAAATGAATAGAGGTTTTTCAATGCTGAATATAAAAATGAAAATATATGGGGTACAAAATGTATGTATCAGTGTGAAGAGAGAAGCCTGATAACATTTAGTAGTAGTTTTGTGGTCTCAATTATAAGCCGCTCTTCATAAAAAAGCACAAAAAGTCCCCAATTTTTTGGTGAAAGAAATTCCAAGAAGTATCCCAAAATCCTAATAAATACAAAACAACTGGCAGATCAGATACAACCACAGAAAAAAATGTCTCCGAAAACATATACAGGCATCTCTTACTTTACTACCATTCTTGTGGTGATATTGCTGCTTTCGGGTTGTATTCCCACAAACACATGTATAATCCGATCAGCAGTCATTGATTCCATGGTCTATTTTGTAATATGTTTTTGATACATGGACATAGCTTTGAGAGTGCAGTAAAATTTCATTAAAAGTAAGATTTCAACTCACTCATGCAAAGTAGACCTTACTTTGATATAAGCTATGCTATTCAAACTCTTTCAGAATTTTTAATTTACAATGTTTTTACAATTCCTTATCCTTAAAAAAAGGTTTGGTTTTGAGCCTAGCTGATGAAGATCAAGCCAGAAAAAAAGCTTTCTACACACAGAATTTGGTATCTTCGTTTATATCCAATGATATATGTACATGTATATGTGTTAACATTAATCATGAAATGACACAAGCATTATTTTTCAAATGATAATGAAGGATGTCTAATGTCTAACGACCGTCACAGATTTGACTACCATTTGACTATTGTACACACGTACAAAAGAACTGAAGGAAAATTTGATCGACCATGATATATGAATTAAAAAAAATCTCGTTGTACGTGTCTTGAAACATAAGCCCTTCCCCCCAACCCCGAAAAAGAAAAAGAGAAAAAACTCTTATGGCCGAGAATGATTATTATTGCTTAACTGCTTTATCAGCAAAGGCATTTAAATATTTTCATTAATTCTTTTTTACTAAGATCTGACAGCAAGGAAATTATGTAATTCCGTAATTGTTGTAATGATCTAATTATCATTCTTAATCAGTGACCATGCGAATATACCAATTATGATTGTTTCCAATGAATACTCGCTGGCTGACGATCACAAAAATGAGTAATCTTAAAAGTACACAATAATAAGTGTTATGTAAGATGAAAATAAAATCAATATGATTCTTACATATACACGAACTATTTGATACGCCAATTGAAAAACTGTTCTAACTTTCCATCACCACTGCTTGAATTCAAACTGAAATAAAACTATAAGTCTGTGTCTAGTTTTTGGCAGAAGTAGTTGATATTTGGGATCCCAGGGGAAGGAAGAAATTAGAAAACAGACAGTCTAAATAGCGATATATTTTCGAAAAAGGTTGGACTCGATTGCGCCCCAATAAAAACAACAAATAATCAAGGATCACAGATTCCGCGAAAAAGATTTTAATTTCTTGCCCTACCTCAATAAAAACTAGATTGAGGCAGTCGGAAACAACAGCTATCCCCGCTCTCCACACATGTTGTATCCCTGTGCACTATTTTCACATGCCTATCTTTGAATACAGACCCAAATATTCCAAACCCTTACTGCTCATCTGCATATGACAATACTGTATAAAAATAAAATAAAAAAATGAAAAATGAAAGAAGAGTTTCAGTCACCAGCTCATAGTTTCCAATTTTTGAAATTCGACCTCAAAATTTGGGCCTCAAATTTTGAAAATAAAAATTCTAAAAGGCTATTGCGCATGTTCCTACAGTATATGACAATAATGTACATAAATTAAATGGATGAAAGCAAAATTGGCAGAGGAGTTTAGGTCACAAGTTTTTTTGGGAAATTTTACCCCTCTGTGCTGAAACTTTTGAAAATCAAAATTCTGAAACCTTATTGTGCATCTAAATACAGTATGTAACAATACTGAATAGAAATTAAATGCATGAAGACCAAACTTAAAGAGGAGTTTAGGTCACAATTTTTGAAATTCAACCCCTGTGGGACCCAATTTTAGATAATCAAAGTTCTAAAACCTTATTGCACAGCTAAATACAGTAGGTGACAACACTAGAATAGAAAATGGAAACGGAAATTGTGTCTAGGAGATAACAATCAGACCAAAGAGCAGAAAACAGCTCAATGCTACCAATGGGTCTTCAACGCAGCGAGAAAATCCCGCACCCGGAGGCGGGCTTCAGTTGGTCCCTAAACAATAATGTATACTAGCGAAATGCTGTATACAAATTAAATGCATAAAATGAAAAATGAAAGAGGAGTTAAGGTCACAAGCTTAAATTCACAATTTTCGAAATTCAACCCCTGTGGGTCCCGATTTTGGAAAATAGAAATTATAAAACTTTATTGCGCATCTACATACAGTATGTGACAATACTGTATACAAAATAAATGCATGTAATATAAATGAAATAGGAGTTAAGGTCAAAAGCTTAAATTCACAATTTTCAAATTCGACAGCTGTGGGCCCCAATTTTAGAAAATCAAAAATTTTAAAACCTTATTGCACAGCTAAATGCAGTATGTGACAACAATAGAATAGAGAATGGAAACGGGGATTGTGTCTAGGAGACAACAACCAGACCAAAGAGCAGAAAACCGACCAAGGCTACCAAAGGGTCTTCAACGCAGCGAGAAAATCCCGCACCCGGAGACGGGCTTCAGCTGACCCTTAAACAATAATGTTTACTAGTTCAGCGAAATGCTTTTTACAAATTAAATGCATTAAATGAAAAATGAAAGAGGTGTTAAGGTCACAAGTTTCGAAATTCAACCCCTGTGGGCCCCAATTTTTGAAAATAGAAATTCTAAAACTTTATTGCGCATCTACATACAGTATGTGACAATACTATATATAAATTAAATGCACGAAATAAAAATGAAAGAGGAGTTAGGTCACAAGCTTCCTAATTTTCGAAATTTAACTCCTGTGGGCCCCAATTTTTGAAAATCTAAATTTTAAAAACCTTATTACGCATCTACATGCAGTATGTGACAATCGTGTATAGAAACTAAATTCTTGAAATTAAAAATGAACGAGGAGTTTAGGTCACAAGAAAGTGTGATGGACGGACGGTCAGACAGACAGACGGACGGGGGCGATAACAATATCCCCGAACTTCTTCGAATTGGGGGGATAATAACTTATTACGGTTATCACATGTATCATGATGACAAATTATAGTATTAGTTATAGATGTATATCCAAGAAGAGTTAGAGTCTTTGCCCAAGCCTTATTCCTTAATTCCTGTAAACGTGGATATACACTTTTTACCGTATCTTTTTAAAATCTTTATTTTAGTTAAGCAATATCCTCAAATATAATTCACATTATATTATCCGATTTGAGATTATTTGTCTCTGGTGTATTTGAAATAAACTCGGATACCAAATTCCTGGAGTACAGTGAGCTTGTCTACCTGTTTTTACGGCTCGTACAAATAAATTGTATATTTTCTGACAATATGTATATATTGTTTTTATAAATTGTTATCTTTTATCGAGAAAATGTATGGAAATGGCACATTTCTAGACTATTTTGAAAAGGCTATTTTTGGTGCGTAATCTTTTGGTACAAACTTTCATTGCAAGTCAAGCCAAGGGCACCAGGAGATGATATTCGCCCGCAAAAAAAAAAAAAAAAAAATTGAAAAAGCCTAAAAAAATATGGGAAAAGCCAAAACTATCGTATCATAGGTCGAATCAGACAGGTCTAAATAAAATATTAAGTAGATAACTAGAAAAATATCTTTTTAACAAACCATTACTTTAATATGATGAGCGTCAACTTCCAAGATGACTGGTTAAGAAATAGTGGTAAATGTCTATTATAACTTGGCTCCACAATATGGCAGAAATATAACTGAAAGCGACATAAAAATAAAGTATTACACTGACCTCAGAATGTAATCCATTAGACAGACAGCTCATTATGGAGAATTTTTTTTATGGAAGTTTACAATTAAATGTATCAATACTAGAAATTATGAAATGATGTGCGTCGTAACTGCCTTGAAATTTCTAATTCATGTCGACTGCCACTTTTATGCCACGTAAACGGAATTAACATATAAAACCGAATATGAACCATATCTCTCTCAAGTGTTTTTCTTGTTTCGGATTTCCAAATTTAACACATAACTATTAATGAGAATGTGCACATAAAGTGAACCAAAACTGGTATTACGGGAGAATATTTCTTTTCTTGTCTTTAATAAAAAAATCTTTGATACCACCTTTGATACAGAAGATGTTTACATTTCGTCGATTTACGACTCGTCGGTTGTGCTCAAGGCGTAAAGTGTTGCAAATCAAAACAATAAGAAGCCGAAGAGAAACTCCATAAATACCAAATGACTAAAGTGGTAAAGCAAAACCCAGAAAATGGCGAGAAATCTGTAGAATGAATTTCTCATTAGAGAACAGATGTTCAAAATACGTATTTGTCGTAAAAAAAAGGCTGACATGATTATATTAATGAAATAATCGTAAAGGTCATTTATCAATAAATACCTGTTGAGAACCTAACAGATATTAGTAATGCAAAGTTGATACACTATCTGAATATTGTCAGATGTCAAGTATAGCACACGGATGATCAAGATTACGATTGTAATGTAGTCAAAACTATCACTTTTTGTTATATACTACAAGATTTCCTCGTAGGAAAAAAAAGACGACTATACATACATCGGCATGACTCATTATACCAATGAAAGTAACAACTTAACAGATACAGGTGAACCTACATAAAAATATCTGAAATTCCGGAAAATATCAAGAACAATTTAGTAGAATAAACACATTTATAGAAATTATTGAGCATCTCCCCCGCTTAAAGCTCTGTCCTTAAATGGCTTTTGGTTACGACCCTTTTTGGTCATATTGTCCTCTGAATATGTTCGGGTGCTGTTTGTTTTCTGTTTGTTTTCCTTTGAAACATAAACGACTGAAATGTTCACATTGGATGCATCAAAACTGGTATTAGATAATATTAACCAAAATAGTTTCTAGACATATTTGGCTACAAAAGTCGTCACTTTCTCAAACTTGTCCTGGCTAAAATTATACAAAACCTCAAAATGGAAAAATGTGATGAACTTAGTTTAAATAAAATACGCCTTATAAATAATGTTATTTACAATCTACCAAATATATATACTGATAGTCGTTTACCTCATGATTAAAATCACTACATTTAAAAGTATAGTTATTTTAAAAAACATTGCAACGCTCCATTGCTGTTCAATAGATAAATTGTAAAAAATTGTCTCATATTTGTTTGTTTACTTCATATTTAAGCGGGACGATCAACTCTCACGCCAAGAATTAAAAATATCGATCTAAGGAGGAGGAATAGGATTTTGAAAGGGATCCCTTTTTATTATCATTTTGAGTACAGATAGTGTTGAGCCGTATTGGATCACAAATCCTTGTTCTTACCTGTGAAACAGATCACTGAAATCATACGTTTCATTCGCTTTATCGATCGATTGACGTTTTGTGTTATAAACTGCTATCTGCTAATCCGGTTGTCATATCTGGCGAACAGATGTTACAGTATATATGCAGTAAGGATACAAAGTGAAAAAGTTTAGTTACTTTTTCGTGTATTAATGCCAGGAGAACAAAAGGATGACACAGCGATATGGTGACGGGAAAATGGTTCAATTTTTGGGATGATTTTGCATAAATGCAATCTAAAGGAAATTTAAATTGCACAAGTTAAGTTGCGCTTAGTTGGCCGTCTACTGCAGAAAATAAAAGGAATTTTTATAGCATAAATATACAACATGGCTGATACAGAAGAGAAAAAGGAGACACAAGAAAAGACAGAAGATGAAACTGAAAATAAACAACTTGAATTTCCCGTCAATCCTTCAGATGGACTGCCGGCAGAGACAGTCAGCTTTTGGAAACTTTTCAAAGAAAATTGGATTTCTGTTTCTGTAGACTGTTTGACTTTTGGAAGTTTCGGAATGGGAGTCGCATTTTTAGGACCAACTTTATTCGATCTTGGATGTCAAACTTCGTCCGATTTGAAACAAATGAACTGGGTTATATTTGCTCAACTTATGATGACCATGATTGGTTCGATTTCTGCAGGATGTTTGGCTAAAAGGTAGGCAAAATTAATATTCGACATGCATTATTGTTTCCAAAGCTCACATTTGACACAAGACACATTTAGTCCCAAGCTTTGACATAAGTTATTAGGAACCACCATCAGAAAAATACAAATGTGACAAAGCAATACGAGGACGTTTTGTTGAACCATGGACAAGCATAGCAGCTCATTGAATAACCCGACGAAATATTTGCCAAAGTTTAAAATATTGCAATGTGTACATTGATGACGTACAATGTATGTATTATAGTTAAATACATTTTGAATATTTAACTTGACATTTAAATTTATCAAACACAAAATTAAAGCATAAAAATAATTTCACAATTACATACTATTTGGGTAAATTTAAAGCCTAGCTAATTATTAACTAAATTTTGTAGGCTATAAGTCTATATTAATATTTGCATAAAAAACGTACTATAGCCCTGTCGATCGAGTTTTATTTTTAGCATGGAAATGGCATTAACGCACGTGGAATTGATATAAAATATACTTCATACGAAATATTAGCACACTCAGCAACGGAATTAAATGAAAATGAAATTCGCTATGTTATTTTTTAAACGTTTAATCGGGAGGGGGGGGGGTTATATTTTTTCTACTCTTGTTGAGTTATGGTGAATATTTTAAGGCAATAAATATTGCGATTCCGGTTACGCTAACTGTAAGAATTTTTGGACAGTTTTTTTCAATAAGCACTGCTAAAGTATCAATGTCTACCGTAGATGTCAAATTATCTCTTGATGTCATCTGAACCAGTGTTTTTTTGTTATATGTTTATCTGTTTATTTTTACAGGAAGAGAAAAGTGTATTTTCTATATCTTTTGAAAGTCTATTTGTTGATCATATCATACTATATCCCTGATGTCACAACTTTTATATAATACAATATTATTCCTGTTCAATGGAATTAGTACGACCACTTTTATGCATACGTATAAATACCTAAACGTATGTTCTGGTATACATTAAAAGATAGTGTAATATTCATTGATTTACTTATATAATTAGTATATTATATAATTCTAATACAAGAACTACATACATTTTTAATAATTTTCAGTCATGTTCAGAATCAATTTAAACAGTAAATACTGTTTGTGTATACCTTAAGAATTTTATATAAATAAAGCTTTTATTATATAAAAATCATCACTAAAGGTTTGGCACATCTATTGTCAGAACAAGTTTTTATTATCATATTTGGTAGTTAAGTAATGTGAAGAATTAGACTTACCAAGACTGCAACTTAGTAGGAAGATGGATTCATTTCTGAATAAAGAACAATTTTGGTTTGAAGTGAATCAGTGATTTTAGACAAAAAAACTTTTAAGCACATTTTACCATTTAATCATATGTAAAATAATATAAGTTCAGTTTTAAGTTTTTAGCACTGTTTTAGTAACCTTGGGGTTCATGAGATACAATATTAAAAGAGGTTCTCAGAAGATCATTACCACTAAGTTTGAGACATAAAGAATTTTAGAATTTTTTTCATACTCAGCTTCGACGTCATAGTTGGCGGGTAGTATTATAAAAGACCACCAACGAACCAATGAACACATGAATCCGTGTTTAGTTCTAAATGGCCCCTTTTCTGAAAAAAAATTCTTTAAGCCATCTTTAAATAAATACAGCATATAGCCTATGATTAGTTAAGAAAGTTGCTGTAAACAAGCTTATTCGATCGTTTATGATCAGACAAGAATATCCTTGTTTTAAGATTTCTATAAATTTTCATAGTGTCCTATTTTCAACTATTTCCGATGCGGCGCCATCTTCATGAACCCTTAGCTTTCTTTCACTGCGAACATTCACGGTGGGATATATTGCCTACGTGTATGTATTTTTAAGATACCTGTGTTGTGAATTGGATCTCTATGTGGAATAATTTTGAATGGTATCCTTGTGTATATTTATTTCAAAATAGGCCTGAATTAAGGGGGAGTGTTTTTAAAGAAAGAACTGGTCAGTTTACACCGCCCCATGAGTCATGCGCCTAGCTGTCTGAAGTCATGAAATTGTAGGGAAATAAAACGACAGACAAACAGTCATTCCGTTTAACAGGAATTTAAGTTGAAACCACACCTGGATTGACAGCTAGTTATTTTCAAGGTTTGACTCTATAATTGTATTAGCCATGTTTATATTTTGCCCTGGTTTCTGTTTTACATGTGTGTTGTTGATATATTCTCTTTATCAATCACTAATTTTGTGGATTTCTCTTTAATGATTGTTGTTTTTTGTGCAGATGAATATATTACATGATTTCTGTTTTGCAGAAACACAAATTCGAGTCTCTTTATGTAGTAATATAGATACAGAGGGTCTTAAAGAGAACATCATGTATGTGAAACTAATTGCGGCTGTGGTAGCCATATTGGTTGTCTGACGGGGTCATTGAACACAAATCCAAAAGAGGATTACCTAAGAATCATTGATGCCAAGTTGGGTTCTAAATGACAATGGTTTAAAGGTGGTCTCAGTGTAAAATATTACGGACGAAAAATGTACACTAAGTGATGGCAATAATTTATTTGGACCTTTGGTACAAGTGAGTGGAACATGCGAACATGTATGAATACAGTGTAAATAGATTTGAGAGAATTGAGAAAGTGTATAGCTACTTAGAACGTATTGACTTTAGGCCAATCTATCTATATTTTAGTTGTGAAAAACTTAATTTTGAGGTTCTCAATGAATGAACAATATATTATAAAATCTTAAGTCCCAAATTTCCCTGTTTTTACCCTTTCCACAACTATACCTCTTTGGAACAAGAAAAATGAAATGGTGAATTTGATTTTTATTGTGCAAAAGATTTATGGCCAACGGTTCGCCTTATTCTTTCAATTTTATTTACAAGATTGATAACTGTTTGAATATATTATTCTACGTGTAAAGGAAATTTATAAAATGCGAGTCCAGGGAAATTAAATGACTATATTTGTTAGTACATTTGGGATTTAAACAAGAACATAAACCATATCTTAACACTGTGTTTTAATGCATATTTGACTTGATCATGTTTTATGGATATTTGTAAATGAGATCGATTTGTATTTCTTTGTTTTGTTGCTTATCTTTAATTATAAAGTTTATCTTGAAAACAGTTCCCAAAGGTATATATCGTCCTCCCAGCAGTTATTGCTTTGAAATAACTTTAGTAGTGTCTGAACTTTGGAGTGGAAAACTAATTAAAGTATTAAAATTTTTGATGACTTAGCTTGGATTTCGGATGTCCTGGTAAGGTAATTTGGAGTTTTTTGCGATAACAAAGCTGATAGTTTTTGGCTTTCGAAACTGTTTGTTTTTCGAACTTAGCTCGATGAAGGCTTATCCAAAAGACACTTAGTAAGCACAAAATTTTGTCAGTAAGGCTTCCAATACAGGGAAGTCTCGCAGCCAGCTTCCATGTTAAAGCTTTGGTATGATTGCTTAGTTTCAGCCTCAAGAATAAGGTATGCTCGACTAGTCTTGTATAAAAAAGGATGAATATTTTCCGATAAAACAATTGTCGGTTTGTAGATAAATACATCAATATGGGAAAATTTATTTTTATAATTAAATGACATTGGTATCAAAGCAGGAGTTCGTATAATAGCCACCTTCCATATTAAAGCTTTGGTACGATTGCTTAGTTTCAGTCTCAAGAAAAGGGTATGCTCGACTGTTCTTGTATAAAAAAAGATGAGTATTTTCCGATAAAACAATGGTCAGTTTGTAGTTATATACATCGATGTGGGAAAATTTATTTTTATAATTAAATGACCTTGGTAACAATAAAGGAGATCGTATAATAGATTATATTCTAAGATTTTTATAAATGACATAAAATTGTTTGTTAAGTATAACTCGTTTGAATCATTTTTGCAAACCACTGTAAAATGTATGTTTAAAGAATCAATAACAATATTTGTAACTACATCTGTCTATCTTCCAATATTTACACATACATTTGTACCAGTAGCAATCTGTGAAATGGTAAATTTGACTAAGAATATTTTTGCCTCCCATTGAGACTCAATCGTTTATACAATGAATATGTAAAAACTAATCCGAAAGATTTTATAGACAATAATTTCCGTTATTATATCAATCCTATTTATTCGCGCACATTTTATTGTTTTTCAATATTTAGTAGCCATCTGCACGTTTTATTTTATTTGCAATTACAATTAGAAAGTGAATTCATATTAGTCCATGGCTAACAGTTTTTTTTTGTCAATTTTTTGTTATGGTTATTCTAATCCTGAGTGTAAGTAAGTCAAGTCAAGAAATACCAAAGGGATATTCGAAGGAGGGGAAAATCGAAACAACTAACAAACTCCGGAGAACAACAAAGACAATACCAAAACAATACAAGCACTACAATTAAAAACTAAAAACATATGAACAACATTGGCCACACTAAAAAACCGGGAGTAGACTCAGGTGCTCCAGAAGAGTAAGACTTAGAACCGTTTTTTTTACCTGTAAAATAGTCACTGCATGCTTGTCTTCCATTTTCTGGAATAACCTGAAGTTGGATCGCTCTTTTGGTTAGGATAAATCGGATCTTGTCCACTGGTAAATTGGTCCTTAATATTCTGTAAATCTTTACCAGGTATACTTGGTTATGAACCACTCAATTTGAAATTATCAATTTTCCCGGAGGTAGATAGACTAATGCCCTTTTTGGGAAACTAAGGAGACGAGTATTTATATCATACCTCCATACAATGTATATAGCTCTGTTCTTATTTCTGTGTCTTGATTTCTATTTTTTGGAATTCGGATCTATTCTTCAACGTTTTTGTTAATTATTTTTAGATTTCCACATTTTCAGCTTGAGAACTGCAGATGACAGATAAATTGTTATACTATGCATCAAACTTGGTATCGAAGAATGTTTATTTCTGTGCAATGGAAAACATTTAGGCCAAATTGCTGTTAAAATTAATATTTAGTCTAGGGAAGATAGAAAGACGAGTATGAGCAATTATGACTGATCGAATGATCATAACAAATTATAGATAATTTTCTAAGAATTAGATATTATTAATTGTATCTACTGTAAATAATGTTCTTGTAAAATAAATTACTGATTAAATTATCAATAATAAGGAAATGAATAAAATATTACGGAGATATAATTTAATTTGTGGTCTTTAATTTGATTAGAACATAGAACAGTTTAAGAGTATATGGTTATGTATACGGTAGGCCTTATATAAGGAGCTTATTTCAGTCAACCGTCTTTCCCTTTAATGATCATTTCGAATTACATATTGGGCTATATCTAGCAGTCTGTATCAATTGAACCTCAAAATTCGCTCCAATATTATTTCCTCAGTGAGTTTGTTTTTAATTCAAGTTAATTACAAATAGCTACAAAATCCACTCTCAACTAATTTTCACTCTGTTTCAAATACATTACTAGTTCGGAACATATTTTTCAACCATAATTATTGGTATCTGAATTGGGTAATACACGCATTTCAACCTGGAATATATTTCATCGAATCACATTCCCAAGATTTTGAAATTACTACCTTTATTGTAAAAATGTGACAATAACCGATTGTTATGAATATAAGTGGTTGTATTACTTCTTTTTCGAAATCTAAAGAAGGGAATATACATGTGATAAATATCAATATTTTTTTTATTGTTTTATTGCAAAATTTAAAATCTTCAAAAAATTGTTATATTTTTATTTTATTTTATTAAAATGTAATCTGGAGGAAGATTCTAACAATCCTGCTAACCGGAATCAGATACAAGTCAAGTGGAATGCATCGAAAGTTAACAACGCACTAATGCGGAAATTCCGGTGCTGTAATAGTATTATTCTATTTCAAATGCGTACAACAATCAACGACTTAACATCGAATGTCAATATAGCTTTATTCCTTGTATCAATTGGAATTAACCCTGTTCACCAGCAAATCATCTTACTAACTGATGCAGTTTAATCTAGAAGGATTATTTTTTTTCAAAATGGCGATCGAAGTTAACAGGATACGACCGACAAAGCTCTTTTCAGTTTAATTAAATCAACAATCGAGTCAACCTTTGCACGATTCATCGCTCTATTGAACCAATACATGCATCAATTTTCATTTCATCAAAAACATAAAGACATAATAACTGAAATTAACAAGATAAAGCAACAATGTCAATTTCACTCCTTTAAAATAAATACATGCTGTTACTTTCATGAAATGAGACGGGATTATTGAAAATAATTATATTAAGATAATAACTTGTCAATATCGTTCTATCTTCCTCAACTAATGTAACACCGAATATAGTAAAAATTTTAAATTATTTAGTAGAGCAATTAGTCATCTGTTCAACAAAAGTTATTGGGGTTCTGGATCAATTCGTACTACGTGACCTTCTCTGCTTTGCTCTGCTATCTCTTTCCTTATTTGTATTATGCCACAAAACCATTACCTGTAAGAAACAGGTAGTTAACTTAATACGAAAACGACATTGCAGTTTGCAATAGTGATTTTTGTAGACCTGAAAACATCCGAAGACACCCATATGAAACCTCTCAATTCCCTATATAGCCATCTTTATGTATCAATATTTCAGATGATCCACTCAGCTGCACTACTAATGAAGCTAAGCGAGACTTATATATACCCGTCGTGTCATATCAGATCAGTCTTAATTACATCACCTTATTTACTGAAATAGACAATGCAAACAGATTAAATAGGGAATATTAATGAGGCGTTGTTCGGTAATAACTTGTAATGGGATATCAGTTGGTTTTGCTGGTGTCACACGACATTTTCATACTAGATATCAATTTCCGTATCTAAGTCTATCATTGTCTTTAATAAGTCCGTATATATATATATGAACCTATAAAATGCTTAATCTTTCCCGGAATTTGTTTTACGATATATATATACCAAAGGATTCCTGTAATCATTTTAAATTTGTAATGAGGTGTGAATATTTCTTTTATGTAGCAGTGTTTTTTTTTTAAATTTTTTAATCAACAACACATTCGAGTTTCAATGTCCTAATTTCTATTTAAAAGTTATTAAATCTAACACATATAAACTTTTAAGAAGTAACTTCTAACGTACTTTTAAGATCCTTTCATATTAAGAAACTCAGATACGAAACGCTTTGTAATTCCCTCTCAACCACATAAAATTATTTCTCTCATTTAACAAAATTTAAGTTAAGAGCCAAGTCATTCATTTTCCTAGTACAGATATCATGTTCAAACTCAAGTTGATAATCACAAATTAAAGCAAGGAACACATGTTCACTTCCACATATCAAAGTAAATAAATATATGTCACTGTTGTGGTACATTTTGTACAAGCGCGCCATCATTAAGCGGACAATGACGTTATTTTTTGACATAGTTAAATCAAGAATTTCTCAAAAATATTTGTCGCTCACCATAGCAGCCGGTCTCATAAATAATGAATTACATTAAGTCTGTATAAAATTTTAGTAAGACATTTTATGGTTGTCGTTAAATCTTTAATAATTCATACATAATTACGTAACAGCGAAAGCTATCTCGTAACTGTATACTATACATGTGCTGATATAATTTCACATAATGAAATTTAATAATTGAACTTTATGTCCTAACTTGCAGACAAAAATAGCAAGACAAGACAAGACAAGACAATATTTCATTTAAGCCTCACCTCTTACAAATTATAATACAATCTTAAAAATAATATATATATCACGAAACAAGAGCCACTCTTAAAAGAGTTATGAGAGACTATCATATAAAAATTAACATAACACGTGATCAACTTAAAACTTCTAGAATCAATTTAAATTCAAAATTAAAGAATTCTGATAAAATCCAATAGCTACAAACGTTTGAAAATAGAAAGAAATACTATTAAGACGTACAGCTATAACAGCATCCATTAACACTGAGTAATGTTATCAGTATAGACGTACAGCTGTAACAGCATCCATTAACACTGAGTAGTGTTATCAGTATAGACGTACAGCTGTAACAGCATCCATTAACACTGAGTAGTGTTATCAGTATAGACGTACAGCTGTAACAGCATCCATTAACACTGAGTAGTGTTATCAGTATAGACGTACAGCTGTAACAGCATCCATTATCACTGAGTAGTGTTATCAGTATAGACGTACAGCTGTAACAGCATCCAATAACACCTAGTAGTGTTATCAGTATAGACGTACAGCTGTAACAGCATCCATTAACACAGAGTAGTGTTATCAGTATGAACAGATTAAGACATCATTTACGGACCTTTGTAATAGTTGGGAAAATATAGATTTCGCAGACTTATTATGATTGTATCTTGTCATTTTACATTTTACTAAAATTAACCGGCTCTTTATATCACATTACATAATAAAATGGGATACCCAACCTTAAAATTAAATTGAGACAAATTTATTTGATTCCATGATAAACGTTGATAACCATTTATATTTCTTGAACATATAAATAATTTGCAAGTCAGCTTGAAAGCTACATGTTATCCCGTTCTAATATGCAATACAAACACCATACTTATGTGCATGGATTTGCATAAATTTAGCACAAAGCAATAAAAAAGTGAGTTTATACGATTTGGGAAGAAAAGAAATTAAAACTTTCCTTGTTACAGCTTTATAAAATGTATATATGAAACATGTTGCTAAGTTAGACGATACATGTACTTACCATTTAGTTCTTGACAGGTACACACAGGTTACTTAGATGACAATTACTGTTTATTTCTCCATATAAACACATTCAAGGTAACGTTATGATCTGCGAGAGCGAGAGAGAGAGAGAGTTGTGGGACTTTACACTCACTAGAATTTTTCATTTGCAGTGTGACTGACACGTCATCTTTCGAAGAACCAAAATGTCATTTCGAATTTTGTGGCAATAGTTTGGATTTTGTGTTGTCGTTTGATTAGTTATCTTTTATAGTATTTGTACCAAATGTTGCTGTTCTCTCTTATTTAACTCGTTTAAGATTACCTCGGTATTCTGTTACCAATATTTTTCAGTTTAGGGCTTACATGTAGGGGCTGTAATATACATTTTGTCCTCATCCCAAATTTTGGTGTTGTTTATTCATATTCATTCATATTCAAACAGTAATGTAAAGTTACTTTATTCTGGAAATTTTTAGGCAAATACGATACTCAAACATTTTTACACCATGTTAAGCAAGAGTACCAATTTAAAATGAAGATTACAGGAACGGTCAACAATTATACTCAAACAAATATTAGCATCATACCCTCAGATGAATACGAAAATAAATACGACAGAGTCATGAAAGTTTGACTTAGCTCATAAACTTAATGGATGGGAGGGGCAAGCCATGCAGTTTAAGGTGTCATCAGTCAACTCCCTTCTTTTAATTTCAATTTATTCTCATGAAAGTTTTATGGATTTTAGGTGATCTTCACATAGTACTGGGTATAAAAAGCAGGTAAAGCAATAACTACAGTTGCTTGTTATTTTAGTATAACATAAGAAAGTTGTAAAGACTTATAAACACATCAACTTTTGAAACCGTCTGTTTTCATTTCCTAGACTGGATTAGTCTGATTAGTATAGGATTCTTGTTTCCATCATCATCAGTCGCAAGTACATGCATAATCGTGTCAGAAAACTACTTCATATGAAAACAAGCAACATCAATTTTACAGAAGTTGCAGTCATGTCTTTAATTAATAAATAAAACAATGAATTTCATGCGTTACTAATGACAATCTATTGTTTAACCAATTCAGTGTTTGTCAATAATGTAACAGCTGCTTATATATCAAACAACCACATAAGGGATGCGATATTTATATGTTTGATATACATCCAATGAAAATGTAATCAGAAAAAAGATATCATCTGCAGTTTTATTTCTTAATCAGATGTAAATATTTTCTAACAAGGAATGAAATTCGTTCAGAAAGAGGGTTTTCAAATTAAAAAATACCGTATAACAAGACTACATACTGACCAAAGTATTTATATAATAATTGATGTTGGTCATGTGTTCTGCCTCGACCTCTATTAATTGCTTACATAACATTATTATGCTCACTGTCATTATCAGATATATTGTTATGCAGTTATTGTTAGGATAAGACTACTCTTCCAAAACTCGGTCAGTACATCTTGAACCCGGAATCCGAATCAGCAGCCGACAGGTTATCTATTAACTATGAAATGCCTTGAATTAAAGCACAGAGTGCAAAACGCACACATGATTCCGAATTTCTCTTCGGAAATGGACACTCCGTCAGGTGGCTCCGTCTACTCACTTGAAAATAGCAGAGTGCAGTGTACTATTTCGCATAGTGCATCAACGCTACGTCAAGATTGAAAGATATGCTAAAACAGTCCTCTAAAGTACCATTACATGACAATTCTACAGGCATAATTAAATTGTATACATGCATATTTCACTAACAATAGGCAACAAATATCTGGGCAGGGCTGAATAAAACCGATTTAACTGTCGTATTATCCTGACTGCTAAAGTATTTTACCGCTTTTTGTTTTAGTTTGGATGGACGATTGTTTGATTTGTATGCATTATGTTATCATTTTTATTATTATTTTTTTTCTCATTAAGGTTTTATTCATTTATTTGAAAACAATCATTACAATTAATAATGGGAATTTCAAAATATTTACTTATTAATATACATTCTAGATGTTGGAAAAATTTTCGTTCTGTTCATTATTTTCTGGCAAGTTTGTTTCCGTCTCAGTTTATCTTTAGCAGACTGGTTCTCTTGGCAAAAAGTTGTACATGACAAAAGTTTCAGCAATGGAGAAGCGCATTTATTGTTGTTTTTCATCATCTACAAGTCACAGCAACGCCTTCAAAATGGCGAAAAGTTTCGCACCCACAGCAAGTTCAAACACAAATTTGTATAGCTGCAAAATCTGATATGAACATATTTTCTATCTCTTTCATAGTTAATATTTGTTTGAAACAGATTTTTAAAATATTAGTTTGTGTATCTAAATGACATTATACCCACACTTAACACGGGAACTTATCAAATCAAATTTCAAATATTCAGCATATTGTAAAATATACCATGACCAGTTGTTATGAATAAGAGAAAAATGGACGTGCCTGTACATACATGGATAAATTCAGAAATGTTTTGTTTGCGTTTATTATTATGAATTCTGTTAACAAACGAAATTTTTAGATTTTTATTAATGCGATTGAAGTACACTGTACCTTTTGAAACAGAATACAAATAGCAATACTAAAAAACGCTGGTTTTCATTATTGCGATAGTCAACTCTGCCAAAAATGCATGTTTAATTTACTTTTTGTCTAAAAAATATTCTGCAAAAATGTATGAACCACGCAAAATAATGCCTACCTAAAATCAGCGAAAATTAATAACCCGACAAGTTAATAACCACGTTTAATAAATATTAATGAGCTATGTACCGTGTTAGGCGGCACGTGTTTTGTCCCAAGAATACTTAGTAATACATTTGTCATATAATTAGTTAAATGCTCACTCATTTGGAACTTAGTTAAAAAAATTCCCCAAAAAATTACAAACGAGGAATGATAGTCTTTTGTCCTCATAACAGAAAATAAATATAAGAAAACGCAGTACACCTAGTTCTATATTATTCACCCTGTATTGAATATCGCCATGAATAAATTCTGGATGCACTTATAACTAGTTTTAAACCTCCAAGATTTCTTCAGGCCACTGGGAATCTGAATCCAAAATCTTTTTTGAATTTAAACGTGACGTAATAAGCTAATTTATGGCATGTTAGAGAAGATGAAAGTAAAAACACTGCTTTCGCAAAATGAAGATGATATAAAGGTAAAAACAAACATATTATGGTCAGATATTGTCAAATATACAAGATATGAAACTTTTATCACCAATTTGAAATCAATTTTATCTCAATAATGCCGGGATCCAAAAAACTAAAGTAATAGTAAACGAAAATCAGTAAAAAATATTAGAACATTAGATTTATTCTAAATACAATCTTTCTGATCAAGAAAATAGGGAATAAAAAGAAAGACAACAAAGCTTTTGATTTATAACATGCTATGAATCATTTTCTTCTTCAAAGTAGCCTCGATCCTCTATTGGCTTAAGTCACCCAGTGAAAATTGGAAATTAAAAGAAAATGGTTGTCGCATTAAATGGAATGATATTAGGTATGCGCTGTTGAGACTTATACATTCAATTAAACACGGTAAATTTGTCATAATTACATGTTCCAATCCAACTCGTGGCAGGTGTGTTTGACTCCGAATCAAATGGACAATAAACAAGAAAAAAGATAACAACACAAAGCACAAACAAACAAACGAGAAAAATACCACTTATACACCATAAGCACGGGGAAATGTTTTATCTTTCCTACACTGCATCGACGGCCGTTGAACCATTGGACACTCTACTTCACTGGATATAAACGATCTAAATCACAAGACAAAAACCAAAAGGACTTGTGTCAAAACATAAAAAACTGTTTAATTTCTCTGTTTAATCGTCTCTGATAGTGCAATTGGAAATCACTGCATTTTAAGTTGGATTTCAGAGTAATTTATCTAAGAGAATTTAAGGCTATAAATGATTTTTTTGTACTTTTCATTGACGTGTTCCTTCTTAGTATGTTATGTAATACAAATAATTTAGGTTAATTAAGATCAACATTTATTTCCAGCTAATTTAGGTTAATTAAGTTTAACATGTATTTCCAGCTGCATCAAAAACGAAGGTACATCTGACCTGGGCAATCAGTTGGGATCCGAAGAAAAACGTTGGACAAAAACTTTTCAAATGCGATGTCCTTTCATTGAGCAATATTTTTTCGACCTGAATGTTTATCCAAAATCTCTTACACCCACCTAGGTTATTTGACAATTTCATAAATTTTCTACTGACAAACTATTTAAGGATGATCGCTGGTCTAATAAATATGATATGAAATAGGTGTTTTAGTTTGAGAGAACATATGAATAGTAAACAAATAAGCAAGAAAAAATATAGGTTCCGATGTGCTCATTTTAGAGCTATAAGGCCTTGAAAATTTGCAGGAAATAGGTTTTCTCTGGATTTTTCATTTTCTTTGCATTGGCAAAAATGTATGAAAAAATAAAAAGGATTACATAAAATTTTGTCAAATACCATTTTAAGGTATATATGATTGAATTATAAAAGAAAAAGTGGGGGTTCGTAGGCAAAAAATTTCATGTTTAAGAAATGGATAAAACCCGAGGATTCCGAAAATCTGACAAAAAGACCAAAACATGACTTGATGTGTGTTTGATATTATGTCGCATATGTGTAAATTCTCAGTTGTGCAGATTAGACAAGATGGATAGCACGTAATTCTAATCAAACCTCTTGAAATTGCAGTTAGATGTCGGTGTTGAAATATTTATCTCCCTCTCTTGTGCAAAAAAATGCTTTGTACTTTATGTAAATTCTAAATTTGTGTCCTCCCGGGTTGGAGCTACAGTTAAACCTGTGTATGAAGGGTACCCAAGGGACCAGATGAAAGTGTCCTTTATAAGCAGGTGCCCTTTATATGAAGGTTAATTTCACATGATTTGTTCAGGACAATTTCATACTGCCCTTTGTAGACAGTGGTCTGTTACATGGATGTGCCCATTAAAGCATGTTTGTTTGTATATTAAAAAGAACTGTTTTAAATCAATATTAATATTTATTACCGTACAGCGTCAACCTCAAAGGCCATATAACATATTTTCTACTAAGTCTTCAGGTTGGCTCCAAACACATTGAAACAGTGATGAAGAAAAATCTAGTTTTGTTGTCACTTTGACAGCTGATTTTATTTTATATCAGGTGTTATGTTGTCTCATTCCCACCGGGCATATATCTGTTCATTTTCATTAAAAGAAAACTAAGTTGTTTACAGATATTTCACATCTGTATTCGGAAGTCATTCACTTCTTATTGTACTTAATGGAAAAAATTGCATAAATATATATGCATATAAGAGCATTTTCTTAAGCCAACAAGAAATATGTCAAAATGCATTAACTTTGTCGTTGGCTTGGTCCAATAGAAATAAATATACTTGATATATATTGTATTATTTAACTTATTATCGTGTGTTGCAGTATTGATTTGGGTTTCTCAGGGGGAGATGTGAAAAAAATACTAATGAATTTGGAAAGCTTTTTACTTAATTAAAACAAGAATACATAATATTGAGTATATATAGTTTTTAATATATCATTAAGGTAATTTATCGGACTAGAGAAAATTAATATTGTAATTAAGCAAAGAGGATGTGGCGACGCGACACCTTATAACTTATGACAAATGTAAAGTATTTTTTCCGACTTTCAGACTAGAATTCAATAATTATCCAAATGGCTGTCTGAGAGTATGTAACATTTGATTATATAATATGCGTACCATGTAAATCTATTGTAAAGATATTGGGTCATAAGGTAATATAAAGAGTAACGACCGAAGTTCATAGAAACTCTGATCACAAGAAAAACACTAAAAGGCCCAGGAAAAATAAATTAAATTTCAGACGTCTATAGAAAATGTAAAACCTTATCTTAAATTTTGATAGAATATCAAAATACAGAATGTTTGAGAGTTGAAGATGAATAAAGTAATTTTTCTGATGCTTATATTCTTACCGGCTAAGGTATAATTTTAATATGAATCCATGGTGCCCTCCTCAAGGACTTTAACATTTAAACATAAATGTGGTTCTTAAATAACTGAAGAAACATCGTGCATTTAATATTTCATCTTTTTATTTATTAAGCTTCCTAGTATGTAGTCATATTCTGTTTAGCTATTCCATCAAGTGTTCTCTGAGCCATGTTTCACAAACACTCCTACGACTACGATCAACCGGAAGTGTGATCTGATTTCCGGTCTTCATTGTCATTGTTCGCTTGGTTTCCCTGTACCAGTCTCAATCTTTGTCGTACGAATGTTTTTGAAACTGATTTTGTTTTTGTTTACAGGTTTGTTCCCGTATATGTTTTGCTACTTATTGGAATGGTTGGAATGCCACTGTTTATGTATTTGGTTCCATCTTGTACTGTGTTTGCTTGGCTCCTGATAGATCTGTTACTGATGGGTTGGTGTATGGGATGTATAGACTGCGTAGCTAATCTACGAATGATTACAAGATTTGGAACCAACGTGACACCATTCTTACAGGTAAGATCGAGTTTTAACATTTCATTTACAACTATTGAATGAATATTGGATGGATAAAAAAGTCTTTCCAATATCCTGATATATGTGATGTAAATCACAGCAACTGTACAACCTTTAATCGAAACTAAATTTTGAACACCAACATTACATAATTGTATTTACATCATGGTGCCATAAAATGTAACCAGATATCCTGTATTTATCATAGTTTATCTTTGT